>QLOK01017581.1:0-11221 GCA_003313805.1 Tricholoma flavovirens
TCAGCAGCATGTTAACATGCTGGGTTAGGAGGCAGCAAACACTATATGTTCATCAAACTTGTGTGGGGTACTAAGGAACAAGTCATTGTGGGACATGTACTTATTAGTTCAGATTAGGGTTGGGGTCCAAATCATTCACAATTGATGAATTCCAACAGAGCAGCATCTACATAGCTGTCAGAACATGTCAGCAGCATGTTAATGTGCTTGGTGGGAAGCAGCAAATGCTATATGTTCATCACACTTGTGTGGGGTAGGAACAAGTCATTGTGGGGTACATATGTAGCTTAGTCGACTCAGAGATTCAAGTTAGGATTGAAATGTTGAAGGGTCCAAATTGTTCATAATCGATGAGTTCCAACTTCTGAACAGCATCTCACGATGCACGTAGCCATTGGCACTGATCAGCAGCATGTTAACATGCTTGGTAGGAGGCAGATGGAGCTTCTGATCCACTGGAATCAAAAGCACCATTTCACCCAGCACCAGTCCAGAACCATATGTACATTTGGAATACACCTCCCTGACTTGGATGCTAGAGCTGTGACTGACCAACACCTTCAATTCCTGGAAATTGCAGTGGAAGGCTTCAATTTTGTTAGAGGAATCTGAACTGGCCCCCTACATACCATGCAGAGGCAAACAGGTGCTTGCCACCATGTGGTTCAAGGGGATCAGCTGTTATATCCAAGTTGTGGCTGTTCTAAGCACAATTGGTGGCGAACTCAAGTCGAGAAAGTGTTGAACCAGATACCAGCCAAAGAGGGCTGTTGAAGATAGTAAGCGGAGGCAAGCACTCGCTTTCCTCCACATGGTATGTAAGGGATTGGTTCAGATTTCTAACTGAAGCCTTTTCACCACTTAGAATGGCCAAAACTTGTATATAACAGTTGATCCCCTCAAACCACATGGTGGCAAGCACTTGTTTGTCTCCGCATGGTATGCAAGGGCCAGTTCAGATTCCTTGAATGCAATCGAAACCTTCCACTGCAACCTGTTGTTTTTTGAATGCTTCTTTGAACATGTGTGCTGAATTTTCTCTTCACCTTTGCTCCTTTATAACGTGCCTTTCTTTTCCTCCCAGTATCTACTCATACCTGTCATGGCCTGCTGAGCTGCCATGCAAGATCATATCGTTATGAGCCTGTCATCCTATGATGCCTTTCATCCCCGATGGCTCAACATTTGTGTCCCAGGTCTGTTCCATGACATTCTCATGAGATATCCCAATCCCTTACTATCTCCACCAGCCCTCTTCAGCTGGTATCTGGTTCAACACTTTCTCAACTTGAGTTCACTGCCAATTCCGCTTAGAACAGCCACAACTTGGATATAACAGCCAATCCATGGTGGCAAGCACCTGTTTGCCTCCGCATGGTATGCAGGGGGCCAGTTCAGATTCCTCTAACACAGTTGAAGCCTTCCATTGCAATTTCCAGGAATTGAAGGTGTTGGTCAGTCACAGCTCTAGCATCCAAGTCAGGGAGGTGTATTCCAAATGTATGGTTCTGGACTGGTGTTGGGTGAAATGGTGCTTTGGATTCTGGTGTATCAGAAGCTTCATCTGCCTCCTACCAAGCATGTTAACACACTGCTGATCAGTGCCAATGGCTACATGCATCATGAGAAGTTGGAACTCATCAATTACGAATGATTTGGACCCTTCAACATTTCAATCCTAACTTGAATCTCTGAGTCGACTAAGCTACATATGTACCCCACAACGACTTGTTCCTACCCCACACAAGTGTGATGAACATATAGCGTTTGCTGCCTCCCACCAAGTGCATTAACATGCTGCTGACCGGTTCTGACAGATACGTAGATGCTGCTCCGTTGGAATTCATCAATTGCAAACAATTTGGACCCAAACCCTAATCTCAACTAATAAGTACATATCCCACAATGACTTGTTCCTTAGTACCCCACACAAGTTTGATGAACATATAGTGTTTGCTGCCTCCTAACCCAGCGCACTAACACGCTGCTGACCAGTTCTGATGGCTATGTGTGTCATGAGGTGCTGCTCTGTTGGAACTCATTGATTACGAATGATTTGGACCCTTCAATGTTTCAACCCTAATCTCAACTAATAAGTACATATCCCACAACAACTTGTTCCTTAGTACCCCACACAAGTTTAATGAACATATAGCATTTGCTGCCTCCTACTCCAGCGCATTAACATGCTGCTGACCAGTTTCCATGGCACTGGAAGTTGTGGTATGGCGACGATGATGCACTGTCTCCTATTGACATTCATGAGACCTTTGTTGAGGTCATTATAGAAGCAGACATGGTGGAAACATTTTGTGCAGTAGTGACCAATGAAGGAGAATCTTTCAAAACCATGTGCAATGATGCCGTAAAAGCACCCATGGACTTCGCAATTGTGACATGTTGGAAGGTGAGATGCTGGTTTAGTCCTGTCTTAATCAAGGTTGACTATCTCACTACTAGGCTATCATGAAATCAAATTTCCCTTCAGCTATTGATGGTGATCTTTTGAAGCTAGTTCACTTGTGGAATAGGTTCTGCATGATGGAAGGTGCTTCGCCCCCTAGGATTGTTTCCATGACTAATGTGAGCAAGGGGAAGATTGTGAAGGTCAAAGAATATTTATTGTGGTGGTCAAACTGTCGTTGAAGCTGTCTCGTCCTTCCCTTATGTTGGTCGCTTTTTGGATTATGAGAAGAGCATGTTGTCACCACTGTTGGCTAGAATATCTTTGATTTTCAGTGTTCAGTTGCAAGTTTCATTCAAGGACAAAACTTCCTTCAGGAGAATCTCAGTGTCTGGCGACATTTTGTTCATGATCACATCAAGGCTTTGGTCAAGGTCAGAAGTGTCGACTTACAGCGAGATGATTTGCAGGGAAATCCTGTCATGGCATACCTGCAGCGCTGCGGGTCACCCGAAGGCCTCATCATGCCTCTTCCTAATGGCAGATACAGCCTAACAAAATTGGATAAAAACACGAAATTTGATGGACCTCTCATGAATGAAGCTTATTTACAAGTCTCAGGTGGTTTCAATCCCATCCACATTAATCCCTATTTCTCTGACTATGCTTCCCTGCCAGCTACTATCAAACATGGACTCTGGTCAGGTGCTGCAATGCACAGATATGTTGAAACAATCATGGCACATGGCCATCCTGAACATGTTCTTGTGTACATTGTTCCTTCATTTACAGTCATAATACAAGTTTACTGTCATTTCCAGGTACATGAGATAGATGAATTGTAACACTGCTACTGTGTATATGTGGATGGTTGGCTTCCTTTCTGTCAGTTAATACACATTGGGGTGATCATCTTAGTCTCATATCCATGAACTGCTGCCAACAGCCTCGCTACCCTTTCGCATGCCTCTCGAAGACCTGCACTAGGGTCCATTTTCCTTAACAGCATTTCTTACCTCTATGTTTGAGATGGTGATTGGCAAGTTCAAGAGAGCTTGTGACAGTTGCCTTCATGAGGGATGAGAGGCGATCTAGATGAAGATTGTATACTCACCCATCTTTGTTCAATCTGGCATTTTAGCGGTTTTCACTCACCCCATATAGCAGTTTGTCATTCAACCCATTTAGCTGTTTCATTTAACTATTTAGACAAGTTTTGCTCACCCCATTGGGTTGTTTTCATTCAACTAATAGGCAAGTTTTTCTCAACCCATATGGCAGTTTTTCATTCAACTCATTTGACAATTTTTGCCCAACCCATTGACAGTTTTCATTAGGGTTTTTCATTTAATCTATCTAGCAATCGCTCGGCCCATATATGGCAGTTTTCATGGAAATTACTATCCAGGCAGGACATATGACAATCAGAGAACCACGTTTATATAAGGCTCAGGTTTCAGCAGTTGATTTGGTCTTCACTTTCTTGCAGGACTAACCCTCACTCCCATTCTTCATTCTGTCAGACATAACCTCGGCTTTGAACATGCCCCACAATGAGAATGATTTCACTTCAGTCCTTGGTCAGCATCAATGTGACAATGCATTGCAATTGGGACCACAAAAAGACCATACATTACATCATCATTAAGCTACTGCTGTACCTGTCAATGCGAACACTAATTTTCAGCATGATGACTGATCCACTTGTGCATCATGGCCACCATTTTGGCTGTATGGTCCATGCTCTATGCCGTGTACATATGTTACTTGCCAATGGCATCCTATATGAGGGGGACCAGTCAGACGAACCACCAACAAAAGAGTATGATGATCTAGTCTCTTGTCATTCTATTCTTTATTTGGAATTTCAGGCAAAACAGAGAATATGCCATCTACAAACAACTCCTTGCTCTGGTTCCTGGCCTTGAAGAGTGCTTTCTCAATGGTTCTGAGCAGGAGATGCTTCACATCGCCAATTTGGTTCGTTTATTCTCTTCTAGAACACAATTCTTCTGGCTAATAGATCTCAAGGTGCAAAAAGGGTCTGCAAGTGCCCAAGCTGATGACACCAAGAGCCTAAAGGGTGCAGTCCTTGACTGGATCATGCCTACAGGAGGCTCACTGGTTCCGCCACTTGTGTGCAACATCAAATTCAATCAATGTTTTCTTCATGACCGAACTGGGGCCTTGCTTTGCCCTATGAATTTGAACTGGTCTGATAGCAAGTGAGTCTTGTTATCTTTTTAGAGCCACACATAGACTCACATGTCAACAGCATCAAAGAAAAACTAAGATCAGGAGAGTTGACGACAAGTGGAGACAAATGGCCTGTGTTCTTATATCATGGCTATTCCTGCAATCATAATGACCCATGGAATGGACTTTTGCATAGTTCTCTTCTCATGAAGGTGCAGTAATTCATTGCATTGGTATATCCTACCCTCATCATAACTTTTCAGGCATACAGACACATCTTCACTTCTCCCAGTTCTGTGGAGAAGGAACCAAAGGCCACTTGCTCCAGAAATGCTTGCATCCATGGGATGAAGTCTGTTACTCCTGCATTGCTGGCATATATAGCAACCCAGGTACAAAATATCAATTCCACCCAACCATTCTGTCATTGTGATCACTGCAGGTTCAGTTTTCTCTCTCTTCATCTCCAGTTTTCTCTCAGTTGGATCTAGCCACCGACTCCGAAAGATTTTACAATTCTGTCCTTGACCTCTTGTATGACTCCAATGAACAAGTAGAGGTTGATGAACTGATGACATGGTGGAACCGGTACATTGTCTTCCATGCAATTATGTATCAACTGTGCTGATAAGAATGTATAGCCAGATATTTCCTTTCCATTTACCTTCTTCTCAATGCCTGGCCAGCGCTGACAGTGTTTATGCAAAGATCAAAGCAAAGCATGCTGCATTGAAAGGTATTGCCAGCAATTCATCTAATCCTCACTAGTCATGTTTCATACATTTCCTAGTTTCCAACAGATATAATATTACTTATTGATTCATCTTCATCATGGCAAATATTGCACGTTTGTTCTGGATTATATACACCAGCAATCTTCCCCTGCCTTTGAGAATGGGCAGATCTGCCAGCATTCTGATTAGATACCTGGAGTGAAATAAAGTTGCCAATGCATCAGTTATCCATGGACCCATGTCTGGCTTCTCTGAGTTGCCTATGCATGAGCTAAATTATTGCAGACATTGTACTCACCATTGGAATACGAAGGTTGATCATGATGGCTAACTACTTTAGTGATAGAGTTGCACCCCAATGGCAATCCCTTCCTATGCTATATGGCTTGGTGCAGTTGGTCAACAAATAAATGATGGCTCCAGTGCATTGCATTGCCTTCTTCCTATGTCTGTCTGCTCAGGGCTCTTTATCTATGAGTGAAATTCCTGCAGACTTGTGCTTATGGTATTGAAATTCCATGCATGCCCGCACCACCACTCTCTTCCTTCACTGTGGGCTGGGTGCATTTGGTCAACATGTAAATGGGGAGTCTGGTGCATCATGTCGCCCTCTCCCCATGTCTGTTTGCTCTGGGACATTTATCAATGAGTGAAGTTGCTGCAGACATTGTATCAAAATTCCATGCATGCCCACATCACCACTCTCTTCCTTCACTGTAGGCTGGGTGCATTTGGTCAACACGTAAATGGGGACTCCAGTGCATCGCGTCGCCCTCTCCCTATGTCTGTTTGCTCTGGGATGTTTATCAATGAGTGAATTTGCCACAGACATTGTGCTTACAGTATCAAAATTTCATGCATGCCTGCACCACCACTCTCTTCCTTTCACTGTAGGCTGGGTGCAATTGGTCAACGAGCAAACGAGGGCTTTGATGCACCGCCTTGCCATCGTGCTATGTGAGCCTGCTTTGGGTTGTCTATCAATGAGGGAAATTGCTGTAGATGTTGTGCTCACTATTAGAATTGAACCTTTTCCTCACAGCACAACTGGCATCTTCATGTTTAATGTTGCCATGCTACCAAATTCTCCTTATGCTGCAGACTAAGCATAGTTGACCACAAAGCAAATGAGGGTTTTAGTGTGTGTCACTCTGCCATCACCCAATGTTTACGGTCTTCTCCGCTTGCTCTACACCATCAGAATACCGTGACAACTGTGCAAAAACTGCCATTGCTGAATCCTGAATCCTGATGACAATAGCCAGTATGTAAATATTATTGTGATCTATGAGTCTGCAAGCTATGGGCATGATACTGCTTTATTTATGCAAAATTGCCGAGGTTCCCAAGGTTCATGATCACGCCTTTCAAGCAATAGTGGCCAAGCATTGAGATCCTGGACAATGCTGCCTAGTATAATCTACCTTGATATTGTCTTACATGTCTGGGCAGATGATCCATCCCTGTGTGCTGTTGCGGTTGTTCTAGCAATTACAATATGAGCACTGATGGGGATGATAGTGGACTACTATGTTTCACCAACCAACCCTACGTAGATCTTCTATTATAATGTGATTTACAAGAATTGGAGAAAATCCTGCAATTATGTGCTATTGCACTTATGTTATAACATTATAAAGCTTTATCAAAGTATCCTCGGCCACCTGATGAATTGATAACAACACCGCGTCAACATCATCTGACACCGCGACCGCCATCACACGTCCTCCACAACGCCGACGACTTGACACCGCCGTAACTAACACCCCTCTCTCGACATCCCAAGTGCTGAATGTACTGCATCCTCTCGCAGCAATGCATCCTCCTTACACATTAGGGTCTCCAATGAGTTATCCGTACCCTACTTTATATCCTACTATGTGAACTGTACCAGGGACTTCAGAGAAACCTGATATATTTTTGAGCTATTACATCTGTTTCGAAATCCTCGAAGCGGAGACTCAAACTAGATTGTGACCAGCCGTTACAAAGATTTGCTTATCGCGAACTTTTTGCATCTGGACCTCGGTCATTGTCCGAGAGCTCAACAAGATATAAAATTTATGAGCAGATATAAAAGAGTAAAAATGACATAGGATTCATATTTAAAGGCTCAAAGTGTGTTGTGGAAGGCTGTAGAAATTGAAAAGTGAAATATTTGCAATTCCTGGCCACCCATAGTAACCTGGAGCCTCAGGCTATCTCGGCTATTGTCGGCTCATACGCCTAAATCTACCTTGCAACCCCACTGGCAAATCCTTGATCTTCACAGGAATACATTCAAGAAGATAAGACACGTCCTAAACACATCCGTTGTCACGGAGGCTGATTTTTTGATTTCCGAAGGGCATTCGCCTAAACCCTCATACTACAACCTCCATACACCGTCCGACTTCACCGTCAAGCCGTACTTGCCGCATTGCAGAACTATTGCGATGCTGATCACCGCATTAGGGCATCTGCACAGTCTGAAGGTATGAACTGGAATGAACCATTTGTTATACGTGCCTAATCCAAATTCACACTGGCAATAGTACATATGATCCTTGTCGTGGCCCACATCTCTGCTTACATGTGACATAACACCCAGTAGGGCTGTTCCCATTCGGGGACCACTGGCACCATCTCCCGCTTGACATCTGTTTCACGAGTCATGAATACACCCACGTCGTCGACATGTCCTCAGGCCACCTACGTCTCCCCAGCTTCATTTTACGTGTGGGCATGTGTGCACACGAACGTTGGTCCTATTCCAGATGAGCGCGTACTAGAGCGTCCACTTGCGATGCCACCCAGAGGGAGACGAGGGTGCTATAAGATAGGGTTGCAAGGCCTATGCAAGCCAGAGATAGTAAGCACCACGCGCCTCAGAGATTAAATGGCTATCTTGCTCGTGTCCAGAAGAATCTGCGTGTGCCCAGAGTTGGATAGCTTTTCGTCCATGTTGGGTGATTGTTTCAGATATTCGCGACAAATACCCTCTTGGTTTTCTAAGAGGCATCTAAAGCCATTCAAGGCGATGGAGGCGATCATGGAAAACACGATTGCGCCCTGGTTCCGGTTGCGGCAACTACTACAACGATCACTTCCTACAATTGAACCAGGAAAGCCGGGTGCATGTTATAAAAAAAATGTCCCCATCTTGGACCTAGAAAAATGACACTCCCTCCTCCCAAGTAGCTCCCTCAACTTACTCACACCGACAGAGCTTCCAGTCTCCTTTTCCTATCCTTCCGCTACTGCTACCCTCATGTTCGTCGTCTCAGTCATGCAAATTCCTCCTAACTGAATGCCCCATGCCCGCCACACCCAAGAACCAGCGGACCCCGCTTATTCATCTTTGACTCACCCAGATCTGTTGGGTCCGACATTCACAAACCCTGTACGCGCCCTGACGCCCATCGTCTGCAGCGCGACCCCGGCAGGGAGAACCGTTCGACGCGTTGCGCTGTATTCTCCTTCCGTAGTGACGACAATAGCGCGGGCCCTGTCCATCCCAACCTTGCCAACTGCATTCGTATCTTCCCCTTCGTCCCCATGCTCATCCTCATCCATGCCATCCTAGTGGGCTTCGTCCTTACCCTCCTCCAACGGTACATTAAACACATCAACTGCCCATGCCCCGCCCCTGCCCCCCATATCCTGATCCTCGTAATTAACATCATCCAAAATCTGCGTTGGACGAGATCATAACCTCGCACGTCCCTTTGGATCCTCCACCAAAATCCCTGCATTCCTCTCCCACTTCCCGTCAAGGTCGATGTCCATAAGTGACTGGGGTGCCGGCGCAGAATTCGATGTGACGGGGAGGACTGGCATGGAGAGCCAGGATGGGAAGCCAAATACGGTGCCGAGGGTGTCGCTGTTTATTGTTCTGTAATCGGGGTTGTGACCGTTGGCGCTGCTGTCAGTCTCGCTATCAGGAGGACCGATGAGTGGAAACATCATTTCGTAACATATGTCACACGCCCTCGCGGGTCTGCTTTCTTCTTTAGCAGTTGAGTCCGAAATGGAGAATGTCTGCGACACATCAGCCGGACAGTTAGCATAAGCAATGGACAAACACTCATCCTTCCCGAACAATCCGCGTAGATGCACCTTCCACATGGGAAACAATGGTGCCTCCTCCACCCAAATGATCTTCCGCAACGCATACGCGCTCTCGTCTTCTCACGCGGAACCCAGATCACAGCCACCCACCTTTCTTCTCTGTCCTAGATCACTTTCCTCTCCCCTATCCTTGCCCGTTCCCTCACCTTTACCTAATGCGACATCCCGTCCACTCTATGAAACCGTACTTGTTCTGGATCCTAGCTTTCCTTTAAAATGTGTCGTGGATGAAGCGAACACAAGGGCTGAGCCACAACGCCCAAGACACTACCAGCACTAACTTCAGGGTTAACGATGATATGATGACCCTTATACACCCTCCTCTTCTCCGCGCCTATCGCATCCCTATTAGTTGAAAGCCGCCTGGATGGGAGGGGGAGCAGAGAATATCTCTGTCTCGTAAAACTCGTTCCTCCTCTTAGCCTGGACTCGCCCTTGCCCCCCTTTATCTTTGTGCCCTTGAGTTTTATAGGAACAACAATCGCCTACCCGGGCCGTTGTTGGCGAGAATGACCATCATATCCAGGCCCCATCGCAATCCCCACCTCGTCATCCATCGGACAGCATATTAACCTTCCTTCAGCGTCTAAATGACATGATCATGATCGAAATGTCGGACGTAACTTCCAACACAATAAGTGAGCAGTGGTGAGGTTGTGTTGTGGTGAGATGGCCGAGTGGTCTAAGGCGCCAGAATTAGGCGTTGCTAAATCTGGTCTCTTCGGAGGCGGGAGTTCGAACCTCCCTCTCATCAGTCAGTTTTTCTACATTGCCAAGTTGGCAGATCTCCTATGCTCTCACATCGACTCTCTGAAGCAGTATTCCCTATTTATCACGTTGCGTTCCATGAATAAAATAGAGGAAAAAGGAGCTCCCATTTGTAGCACTGCTAGTCTGCAGGATCAACGTGTGATACGCCGCCGTTAGCCAGAAGGGACAAAATTGAGGTAAGGGTTTTGTAAGATAGACGTGTCACGATGGTTGGAGAGGATGATTACCGTCATTGCCGGGGGATTGGTGACTTAGTGAAAAAGTATACTACTACTAGTATGGGGCGGGGAAGTGATGAATGAAAGGATATTGTGGAACTTACCGCATGACGGTCTATTGCATCGTTGTTCAAGTTTGATCATGATTCAGATGTCCCAAGAGAGTGAAAAGCATGGGATATAAATATATAAAGATCACTGTGGAGCTGGTGGGTTACTTGGGGTCAATAGCATTCAGTCAACTTGAAGAAGCTCCACACACCACTGGAATGTACCCTAACTTAAAGGCTATTGTTTTTTGGATTTCTTGATTGATGGCTGACTCCCACTCATGAATCTGCAGACCTTTCTATACCAGATGTTTTCTCCATCTGTACTTTCTTTTGGTCATTCGGTACGAGTCCCTCCATACATATTTGTTGCACTAGTAGCAACGGCATATTAAATTTACCTGGTTCTAAAACACATATTCCACATTCGACATGAACCCAAAACACAGAGTTGTAATAGTGAAATACCACGACTAGTATCCTGGATAATGCAACATGTCCAGTGTCAATGTCAGATACAGGCAAATGTGGAGTTTTAGATAGGTATAGGTTGGGAGGGGTGGGAAATAGAGGTATATGTATCCAAAAAAAAGTCAGACATAAAAATGGCAGTATTACACACAAACCAGCAGACCAAAGAAAAAAATAATACTTGTCAACCGATTGTCAAGTGCGTGTGCAGGTGGGAGTGAACATGACACGCGCTCATCGTGAGTAAGCCAAAAAAGAAAAAAAAAA
>QLOK01017606.1:343-10607 GCA_003313805.1 Tricholoma flavovirens
AGTTCGCCATCATCATCCTGTTAGTTCGCAAGTGAGACCTCTGTTATGTGAATGATAATACTGACACGAACCTCATCATTTTCAGGTGGCTGCTGCTCGTCATCCTCCTCCAAATTATCATTGACTTCTTTGGCTACATCTTCTTCCAGCTCTTCATCAGTGACTTCCTCTACAACATGTTTTGCATGTTTTCTTGGTGGTGTAGGCTCTTCGTCGCTAGACGACTCGTTGTCATCACCACTTTCATCAGATATTTGTCTTTTTTGGTTGCTGGTCTTCTTCGGTGGTACCTTGCCTTTTGGAGCATGGGCACGAGGTGCTTTTGCTGCAGCCGGTTTTCTCTTTGGTGGGACCTTCACTGCGGACGACTTTCGAGGTTTCATGGTTGAACTTTGTGCGATAGATAGATAGTAACTGCAACGAATGAAAGTGGTCCTGTTTGTGCTTATATTTGTACAGGTAGACACATTTGAATTTTCTTGTATCCTGTACAACATACATACATGTACGAGAACTATACTACTAGTAGCATATATCATTGCTTGCATGCTTGCTGGAACCGAAGTCCGGTCCACAACCGGTTGTGGTTGGTCTAAGCACGGTCTATTAAAATGTTACGGTGTTGATGAACCGTGAACCGCACGTGTGAAGAACTTAGCACAACCGCAACCGAAAGTCCGGTTGCCATCAGTCCGGTCCGGTTGAGTCCACGGTCTTTTTTCGGTCCAATGCACCGGACTTTTAAACACTAATGTCCATGCAACGAAAGCACAATGATTTGTTGATGTCCATGCAACGAAAGCACAATGATTTGTTGATGTCCATGCAATGAAAGCACAATGATTTGTTGATGTCCATGCAACGAAAGCACAATGATTTGTTGATGTCCATGCATCGGTCGCAATATGAACCTGCCCTGTGTGCTCCTGTCAAGAATGATATCAGCAAACTGAATGCAAGATAAGAAAAGAAGAATGTATACCTTCAAGATAGTGTCAATCTGTTCCTTGGTCCTCTCAAATGCCACCTTGACGTCCCTCGCAACAGTTGTTGGACTTGGAATAGAAGTCCCCGGATGGCCAGTTTTCATGAGAATTTCAAATTGTCGATCTTTGACGATGATCATGGGCCGATTACTCTCAGCACACCATCTTGCAATATGAGCCCTGCCAACTTGTAATCAGTATTAGAGCAGAACTGTAAGGGATGGTAAACGTACCGTGATTCATCAGAGGTGTGGGCATGATGTGAGAATGATACAGCTTTTTGACTGAGGCGAGCAAATGTTGCAAAAATAGATTTACTAGGTGCTACGGAGGGGGTTTGATTGAAGGCACTGTCGATGGCATCAGTACCAAAGCACTTTGTCACATGAGTCTTGAGGTTTGAGGTTGCCGACCGATCTTGTGAGTCTTGGTAGCAATGGACCCCTTTGACCTTGCCTTTGCAGTGTTTAGCAGTGCACTGAAAGAAGTGATACTTCCAGCCATTGTTGTAGTCAATCAAAACCTTGGGCTTGAAAAATCCATAGACAGGGGAGCACCAGTTGGCTTTTAAATGCTCTAGATGTAACAATAAGTCAGCAAGGTAAAAGCTTTAAAAACAGTCAAATATCACATACTAAGCTCCTGCTCATCCATTTTTTCGGGGACCTCTTCCTCAACCTCCTCTTTGCCTTCTTCAATATCCATAGCAGAGGGGGGTCAACTGGTCTGAGAAGCAACGTCATTTTCTGGACCATAGAAGTAAGAATAACATAAACATGAGGGAGATTTACAGCATACCTGTGTTTTCAGCATCACTTGACAAAAGCTCAGAACTGCAGGCATGAGTCTTCTTGAAAGGATGCAAAACAGCGGAGACCGTCTTTAACTGCAGCTTTGAGTGATTTTGCAGTCTTTTTTGCAGCACTTGAGGCGACAGAATGGATTGAGGGTGAGGAACAACTTGCAATGGAACCGCTGTGATGCATGGTAAGCAAGAGGGGTGAGCATAGAATAGATCAGGTGAGAGAACGAGGGCGAAAAGACTGGAGTGAGAAATAGGTAAGTAGCTTGTTCTTATACTGGAAGATACGCACTCCGCAGTCCCAAAAAATCTCCACCAGAATCCTCAAATTCTCAACACGGCCGAACACTGATGCTCAAGGCAAAAGGCTGAGAGAGTAGATCACATGTGACCCAACAATTGTAGCTCATCTTGAGGGACCAAACGGTGAATGTGGTGGGTGGCGTCTGGAGCTGTCATAGTTTCCATGGAGGACTAGCACAAATTTGAAAAAAAAAGCAAGGGTTTGAGGGTATCATGGGAATGTCATTGTGAAGCATGGAATGAAGGACCCATGCCGAGAGCACTCTGAGACACTGAGGACAGACACCAAGTCTAAGTCCACAACACACCAAGGACAGACATCAAGTCTAAGTCCACAACTCATGAAGGACAGACAACAAGTCTAAGTCCAATATGAAGAGCGAGCATCGAGGGTTGTCGATGGCAACTGTGATGCAGAGAAGAATATGTAAACAAGTACAAATGAAGTGGAAATACCTGTACCAACCTGTGACACTGTGATGTCAGGTATGGTGTTGCCACAGGTGCCAAGAATTCACACTGTACCCATACCCATGAAACCCCTATACAATATACTGCAGTTTTACCCACACCCATGCTGATCCTTACTGATCACCAGGTGCTGGAGTTTTTCCAAACCCAGTGTCGCCTCTCTGTGAGGCAGACACAATGGATAGAATATCTATCTTGTTTCGACTTTGACATTCGCTATGTCAAAGGCAAACTGAACAAGGTAGCAGATGCTCTGTCCCACTACTACCAGTTCGACTCTTGGGATGATGCCCCTCTAGTCCAGCACTACATCTTTGCAGATGTATGCCTCGACCCAAACCACAAGGATCTCCCATGGGACCGACACCTCAAACTAAAGAATCAAGTGATTGAGACTTGATCTGCTGCCTCTCAGAAATGATGGATCTGCAAACAACTCAGAGCTCTCCGAGAACGCATTGAAGAGTGGGAAACTGCATTGCTGCAAATGAATGCTGGCACAGAAGGGGATGCTTCCCCTTCCCCCAGTGGTGGTGAATAGCGGGATGACCCCTTGATATTTGAATCTCAATCAAAAGGACCCAACCTACAGGAGTTCATGACAGAATGGTGATAAGACCACCTCACATCTAGTACTCGGAAAACACCCTATAGTTTTCACATTGCACATGAGAACATCTACAAACAGTTTGATCAAACTTCAAATGCATTCTCGAGCAATATAGAGCAATATCAAGCCATTCAAAAGTCTTTGTACTTGACATCGAACATTCACAGGAGCACACACATGTTGTACGACCATCTACAACCATCATTCAACAAATATTGATTGCATTTCGAATGTTCAATTGAGCTCGAACAAAAATATTGAGGTTTTGAACTTTTCAAACTATTTAGAACAAGCTCGAACTTCAATGATCTTCTTCAAACCTCTTTGAACCCCTTTGGGATATCTTTCTTATATCTATAGTCTATCCGAATGATCTATGAACATCTGTGAACATCCTGAACATTGTCGATCGATCTTGAGCAACTTCAAATGACCTCAAAAATCTTCAAACAAACTTCGAACATACTTCATGCACCTCAGCAGCCATTATCTCATCATCAGACACTCATACTGCACCCCTCCACCTCGCAACATCATTTGACAAGCCTATCGCATGGAGAACAATAGATAAGATTGTTATTTGAAGGACATGAGAAGTATTTTGAGATATTTTGAACTCCTCAAAGGGAACACAAGTATGTACCTTTTGATTTCACTTTGTTTACCTCCTTTTCGCATCAATTTGTCATTTACCTGTAGTATTTAGCCCCTTTTGATCATTACAGCCCACCTCATGTTCAACACATGGACACCTTCCTTTTTAGGATTACTTTTCATATGTCATATATACTTTGTATTATGTACTGTTTCAGAGAGAATCCCATCATGTTATCATCTCAGTAGTCTGATTCAAGAGGCTGTACTCTTGAGTCCAAGTCTTTCATTCTAGTTTGAAGTTTTGTGATATTGTCATGATCTTCCATGACATTTTATTGAACCTCTGTATCAAGCCCCTCATACCTCACTTTTACCTCACATTAATTGTATTCCCCTCGCTTTTGGTCCTATTATCATCCTCCCATCATCTTTCCTTCTGTTGATCCCATTTTTGTAGTCTGATTGAGCTTGATATTTGATCGAACATTCGATATTTGATTGAGCTCATGATATTTCATTGAACACCACTTGTTATTCCTTGCATTCCCTCGCTATCGAGTCCCCCAACCTTGACCTAGGTCCCGAAGTTCAGTACCACCTCGCTACCTTCCTCTAACCTGTGTTATACCATATGAAGCCTTTTGTAGGGTTTTGTTGTGGGTTTCCTGGTCGAGTATTATCAACGGGATCCCTTGAACAATGACATCCAGAGAGGATACATTGTTGACCATGTTTTCAAGAAGATTCTTGAAAAACCTGGGGATCACCCAAGCTTCAAGATTCAAGACGACTTCATATGGATGAAGAATCGAGGTGGAGAGGAAGTCTTGTGTGTTCCCTCCACCAATTCCATGGGTACAACCTTACATGGTCATATCATTGAGCAGGCCCACACAATCATAGGGCACTTTGGCCCTTTGAAGATGTCAGAATACATCTGATGTTGGTATTGGTGGCCTTGACTCCAGTATGAGGTTGAGACTTTCTGTAATTCATGTGAACGATGTGTTCGCTTGAAAGGGGAATATTGCTCACCTCAGGGGAAGTTGCACTCCCTGCCAACCCCTGTCTGACCTTGGGAGTCCATAGGGATGGACTTCATTGGGCTGTTTCCCAAGTCCAATGAGCGTGACTACCTCTGGGTAGTCATTTGCCACCTTTCTTCAATGGTCCACTTGATACCATTGAACACAATGGCAATGGCTTCTGAACTGTCTCCCTTGTTCGTAAAGGAGATTGTCCACCTCCACAGACTCCCCAACTCAATTGTATGTGATCGAGACTCGAAGTTCACATCGAAATGGTGGCATGAGGTACACCGTATCTTAGACATCAAAATCTTGATGTCCACCTCATTCCACCCTCAAACAGATGGAATCACTGATTGAGAAAATTGTTCAATCGCTCAGATCTTATGAGCATTTATTTCATCCAATCAAAATGATTGGGTGAAACTGCTGCCATTGGTAGTGTTTGCCATAAACTCTACCATCAACAGGGCAACAGGGATGGCCCCATTCAAGATATGCAGTGGACTCCTGCCTTGGATGATGCAGGAGCTCCCACTGGTGGAGTGCATCCCACCTGGGGTGTGCACATTCACCATGAATGCCCTTCGCAACATGGCTGTCACACATGATTGCATTATCACTGAATGAGTGTTTCAGTGATACTATACTAATAAGCATCAGCACAATGAGCCTGATGTCAAACAGAGAGACCTCATCTACCTGTCCATGAAGAACCTGGCCCTGCCCAAGGGGCGGGCCAGTAAGCTTCTACTGAAGTTTGTAGGTCCTTACAAGGTTCTACAAGCTCTGCCTGACTCCTCCAACTATGAGTTGGAGCTCCCAAAGGAACTGAAGCACAGGTGAATCCACCCATGCTTCCATGTGAGCCTTCTCAGGCCACATCACCCCAACAATGATGCTCTGTTTCCAGACAGGTGTACTCTGGAAGCATATGACTTTGGTGCACCTGATGACACCAAATGGTATGTGGAAGAAATTATGACCCACAGATGGGTGGGCCATAGCATCCAATTCAAGGTCAAGTGGAGCCTTGGTGACACCACTTGGGAGCCTCTGACAAACTGCAATGACCTTGCAGCTCTTGACTTGTACCTGTTGCTGATGGGCATCAGCAACTGGAGGGGCCTCAGGAGGCATGCAGAGGGAAGTAAAGGGGAAGGGCCTAGATTCCTTCAGAGTCAGCTGGGATTCATCACATGTGAGCTTGCAGCTGAGTCAGGTTTTGAGCTCTGCAACTGTATATGACACACTGCGGAGTTCAAATTTTTTCTTCTTTTTCCATCACTTTGGTATCCACCATGGCAACCCTGCACAATGCAGACAACCCCATGGGGGACGACAGGATACATGACAGCTCTCACCACTCATGTGAGATAAACCCAGGGGGCTGATCTTGAAAGGGGAGGGAGAAGAGGATGAGGTCTGAGCCACCAAGCTCAGAAAGTGACAAGGACAGAAGGAGGATGTGACATTTGCCAAGCCCTGGCAAAATGCGAACTCAGACACAACAGAGCACCTGAGGAGAAAGGCAGAGAAGAGATGGTGTAGGCACCAGTGGCTATACCACCAATTTGTGGTGTGCTGATGACCACGGTAACCTAATTCACCAGGGACAATGTAACATGTGCCAAGAGTACGTGTTACACATCTATGGGCATGCCCTGGACAATGACCCAGAGTTCCTTGACATGAGAGACCATCAAGACCATGATCTGACCTCCACCCTGAGAGTCAGGAATGACAGAATCTTCGACAAGTATGAAGAGGATATCTCGAGGCTCAAGGGCTCCATCTGGGCTCTTGAGGACGAATTAGACCATGCCAAGGGTCTATTGGATGATTGAAGGACCAAATGGCCTTGAACACATGAACCTTCTCCCCCCTCTGAGACACCTCAGGGGAACCTTTATGCGGCTGCAGCCTCCAGGCCTGTGGCTCTACATGCTGCACCTCCTCAAGTTCGGCCCTTCAGGACACAGATGTTGAAATGAAGGTAGCATACCCACCCCTTCCAACTCTACCCCCACTGAAATTCCAAGCTTTGGTACCTTGACAATCCAGACCAGCAAACTGGATCCTTGTGGCCAAGCCACCAGGGTCCCTCCCATCGGCCATTCCTCAAAATGTTGAGGAGTTTGATCAATGGGCTCAGGCAGCACACACCCCCGACAACTATCCTGATCTCCACTGAGTATGTGAGTATGTGTGCCACATCAACAAGATCCCATCAGCAGCTAGAAGCCTGCTGATGAACCATGCCTTGGCCAGCTGGAGACTTCCCAGCTGGCTCCCAGAGGAGCAACAGTCGGCACACAGAGTACGCTGAATGAGAGACCCCAATTGCTTGGAACAACCAAGCGTAACTGATTCAGCTGAGCTGTGGGCTCAGTTTATGCACCAGCATCAGTACCAGTGGCAAGCTACACCCAGCATCATGCTAGACCAATTTCAGGTCTCACTTCCCCATGTCAGGGGACATCTCCTGACTTGCCAATAGATTCCCCCTGGGCTAACCCAGAGGCAGAAGTTTGGGCTGTACCTGCACTTGGCAGAGGTTTTTGCCCTTCCTGGACTATACTGCCAGATGCGAGAGCATGATGCCCTGGCCCTGGCCCCCACTCGTACTCAACAACCCCTGTCAGGTGTCACTGATAACACCAACATTGAGGATGTCATCCAACACCTCACGGCAATGGGAGTCATGGACCACAAGGTCCATGAAGCACATCACTATGCTTTCGGCTGGCTGTCCCACATGGCCAGCACCATTACCATTTGCCCAGAGGAACCCACAGCAACCTCAGAGGTTTTGAACCAACTGAGGCAATCACCAAACTCACATCAAGAGGATGCACCTCTGATGACCAAACCCCATTGGTGGATACCCAGTTCCACCAACATCTCCTTTGCAGCACCTTGCCCTAAGAGGAAGTGGGATCCTCTTGTTCCTATGAGGGGTGGGGCCATGTATAATCCAGCAAGACCCCTTGCTGGACCAAGCTCGAATCCACCCCCCCTGGGAACCCTCAGGGGATTATCTGAAACCATGCACATGGGGTGACCTAGCATGCCCAACCCTTCTTCAGCAGGGCTCCCTACACTGGGTCCTGCTCAACCCAGCACTGCAAGTCTAGGGTCTGTGGACCCTGACTTTGATCCCACTGGAGGTTGGAGTGGTATTCCCATCTCCAGGAATCTCACTCAGGGCCAAAAAAGGGCCCTGAAGATAAAATGACAGGCCAAGCCTGGGATTCCTCTGAGAGGGTTTGGAGGGGCCCCATCTACCAATTGTTTCACCCTCATCACAAATACCTTGCAATGAAAGAAGAAGAGAGCTGGGGATGTCAGTGAAAGTAGCACTGACTCAATTTCCAAGGATGACCCTGACCCCATGCTGTCAGCGGCCCTATGCACTCAGGGTACAATCCCAGAGATGCTAGTATCACAAGTACTGTCTCTACCCAGCTCAGGGGCTTCTGACGACAAGCAAATCATTGATGTCATGCCCAGCCCTGAATGTGATGCAATAATCACAGAGGTATTCATGGGCACATCCTCAAAACCAGTTGATGACCTTTCCCTCAACAAGCTAGGATTGCTCGATGAGGATGAGCCCAAGGACAATTCTTCTAGGATGTAGATTGTTCCCTTTTACCCAAAAATGACAGCTGCCTTCAGCCATCGGCTGAAGCCAAAAGGGGAGGGTGTGGTGATCCTGGACAATTGTTTATTCTTGTTATAATTTCCTTTCATTGCCTTTATAGACTGGCCCTTATAAGGGACTATGTAATTATAATACATCTTTTATACTTTACTTTCAACCTACACAAAAATATATACATTATTCATGTTCTGGTTGTGTGAAGTCTTGAAAGACCCCCATGACTCACAACAGGACATCAGATACAGTCATGCAAGCTGACAGAGAACCTACTATAGTGTCTACAATAGCCTTGTCCTTGAATTCCAGCAGAACTTCAATGCCATGTGCAATTGCTGCATGAATCTACATACCAGTTTGCTATTGAACACTTTTGTGGTATCAAACAGCTAGGAGAACAAACAGTATCCATAATGCCTGATGCTCTCAGCTTTCCATCAACCTGAACAGGCTTTCCCTGGAGATATTTTGATAACCTATCATCTAGTTTTTCAAGAGAGGGATTGTATGCAATGGCAGCGGCTGAGTTTGAGTGTCAACCAGGCCTCTATGCTACAACATATATAAATAACCATACCTTGGGCAAACCCAGCCTGTAGTATCTAGAGTTGTCTACAAGCAAAGTTACTATTTAGGTTCTCATCCCTTCTGTTCCTATTATCAAGTACATTTAGCACTTATGCAAAATGGCATTCAATAGAAGTAGGATCACCTGATAAGAACTGTTGGATGATTATTTGATTTGTATTTATTGGTTGGATAGAGTCCATGGATGAATCTCTGCTGGAGAGATTCTATCATCTGTGGTATATTCATACTCCTGAATGTACATAGATCATGGTTCAACTTAACACCCACAAACCACTACATACTAGTTCATACTGAAAATAGACTTCATCCTTGTTACCAAGGAAGTCTGATAAGAAATGGAGCCTGAAAAAGCTGATTGAGCACCAAAACAAAAATGACAAAACTCTGACCTCTCTACATATAGTTCTCGTAGACCTCTCCTGAAATGAAAGGTAGACTGAGATTGATGTTAACATAGAATTTTGAGAGGTAGGAGGACAAACACCTGTCTTCCAATGTCAGTCAATTCTCCTAAGAGGCTGAAGAGATGAAGAAAATGGGTCAAAGGAATGGCAGGTGTTGAAACATTACTGACCATTCATCTGAAACAGAGCCAGAGTCTGCCCATTCCACCATCTTCTGAGTAGTGATAAATTCACACTTCCCACTCAGCCCAAGGACAGCAGCTTGGAACTGCCTGGCAGTCCTGCACATCATCCAATGTTCCAGAATCAATGCAGGTGGTTGGGAGAGCCGGACACCAACTGGTGTACATTCACCTAACCAAGCAAAAGATGTAGTGACCAGGGTATGTCAATGAAGGGTAACGCTTACCGTGCCTCACATACACATGCACTTGCTCTAGCTTGAGACTGTCGGGAGCAATAGGATACCCTTCTACATTGATAGGCACTTGTGGTGGTTGGTGCATTGGTGAGGTTATGGTATTATCTCCAAGATGTGCCATGATAGCTTTGACAGCAAATGCCATGTTATCCAAAATCTGACTGGGATTCACTGATTTGTAGGCTGAGCAAGCCAGCAGTGTGCAGGCTGAAGAAATGGTGGCAAACACAGGTCCAAATCAAGCAGAGAGTTCAACAGCATCAGTGCCTTTTGGCTGATCATGGTTTGAGGCTGTTCAAGTTGCTGGCAAACCCTACAGCGTCATCAGCAAAAATGTACGCACGATGAATAGCAATAAAAGCCGTTATAATGGTTACCTGTTGCCAC
>QLOK01017659.1:0-18147 GCA_003313805.1 Tricholoma flavovirens
ATAGGGTACAATTGGTTACATAAACATAACCCTAGTGTTGATTGGAAAACTGGGGAAGTAAAAATGGACCATTGCCCTAGGGAGTGTAACGTGTTTGGTAGGAAGTTGAAAAAGGAAAAGAAGGTGAGAAGAGAGAAGAGTAGCACAGGGAAGTATTCAGTCATGGTAGAGGAGGTTCCTGATGAAGATATCCCAAATGGGGAGAAACTGATCATGATTGAGAAAAATGATCCCAATGATCTATTTTGGTTTATTCATGGAGGACAATCATGGAATCCAAATCCTCCAAAGATTGATAAACCCGTGGAAGAGTTGGTACCTGAGAAGTATCATAATTACTTATCGGTGTTCCAAAAGAAAGAATCAGAAAGAATGCCAAGAAGGAAACCATGGGATCATGGAATCGAGATGAAGCCTGGATTTGTGCCAAAGAAATCAAAAGTCTATCCCTTATCTCCGCAGAAGCAAAAAGAGGTTGATGATTTCATTAATGAGCAGTTGAGGAAAGGCTATATACATCCATCAAAATTCCTGCAAACTTCACCCATATTCTTTATTCCAAAAAAAGATTTGAAAAAGCGCATGTGTACCAACTACCACTATCTAAACGAGTGGACAGTCAAAAATTCGTATCCCTTACCATTAATCTCAGAGATCATTGACAAGGTTGGAAAGGCAAAGAGATTTATGAAATTGGATTTACGATGGGGTTACAATAATGTGTGCATCAAAGAAGGAGACGAATGGAAAGCCACTTTCACTACACATTGAGGATCATTCGAGCCATTAGTCATGCTTTTCGGAATGACTAATAGTCCACCCACTTTTCAGAATATGATGAACGATATTCTAAAAGAGGAAATTGGTCAATGTATTGTCATTGTATTTATTGACGACATTCTAATATTTACAGAAAGTGAGGAAGGGCATGAGGAAATTGTAAAAGAAGTGTTGAGGAAGCTACAGGAGAGCGATCTATTTTTGAAAGCTGAGAAGTGTATTTTTGATGTGGCAGAGATTGAGTTCCTGGGATTGATCATTGGTCCCAATGGAATCAAAATGGATCCGATCAAGGTAGAAGCCATTACATCATGGCCTGTTCCTGAACGGGTCAAGGATGTACAAGCATTCCTAGGTCTCGCAAACTTCTATCGACACTTTGTACATAATTTTTCCAAAGTCGCCATGCCATTACACAATCTTACCAGAAAACGAGTAGTCTGGAAATGGGGGGAGCTTCAGCAGCGAACATTTGAGGAATTGAAGAGGAAATTTGTGGAAGGTCCCATATTAGTACCAGTAGATTTTACCCGACTGCTACAGGTAGAATCTGATGTGTCCAATTATGCTACTGGCACAGTATTTTCTATGCTATGTGAAATGGCATCCATGCGCATTTCTATCTAAGGGGTTGAATGATGTAGAAAGAAATTATGATGTCCATGGTAAAGAGATGTTGGGAATAATCTGAGCATTGGAGGCATGGAGACATTATTTGGAAGGGGCAAAGCATGAATTGGAAATTTGGACAGATCACTCAAATCTCCAGTACTTCATGTCCACCAAAAAATTAAATCGCTGACAAGCATGTTGGGCACTATTTTTATCATGCTTAAATTTCCACTCAGTTCACAAACTGGGAAGCTTGATGAAAAAAGCTGACACATTATCATGGAGACCCGATCATAAAAAGGGGGTGGAGAATGATAATAAGGATATTACCTTGTTGAAGCCTGAATATTTCCGTATATGCGTGATGTGCCAAGGTCATCTATTAATAGATGCTTCCGGAAAATAAATGCTATCTAAAATTCAGAACTGTACTGATATGGATGAGGAAGTAATAAAGGCTGTAAAAGAGGTGAAAGGGGAGAAGAAGACTATTAAAGGAGAAGAGTGGTGTGAAGAACAAGGGTTAATATTGTTCAGAGGAAAGGTGTATGCACCGAAGGACATTGAGTTACAAAAGGAAATTGTCCAATTACATCATAATACTTCCATGGCCAGACACCCAGGCAGATGGAAAACCCTGGAGTTAGTGATGAGGAATTATTGGTGGCCAGGAATTTCTAAATTTTTACAGAGTTATGTGGAGGGTTGTGATACTTGTCAATGAGGCAAATCCTATCCGGAAATGCCAGCTGGGAAATTAATGCCAAATCCAATCCCAACAGGACCCTGGATCGATATCTTGGTAGATTTCATTACTGGACTTCCCAAAGCACAAGGCTACAATTCTATTTTAGTCATATGTGATCGCTTCACCAAACAAGTCCTTATTCCTCCAACCCAGGAAATGAGTTTCTTAGGCTTGGTGCACCTATATCGCAATCACATGTGGAAATTACATGGATTACCAAATACAGTTATTTCCAATTGCAGACCCCAATTTGCAGCCGCATTCATGAAGGAACTAAATAAAACCTTGGTATTCAAACCAAATTATCTATGGCATATCATCCCCAAACCAACAGGCAGACAGAGCAAATGAACCAGGAGTTAGAGCAATATTTGAGGTTGTTTGTTGATCATCACCAAACTGATTGGCCAGAGTGGCTGGCAATCGCTGAATTCTCATACAATAATAAATTCCAGTCGTCTACTCAGGTATCACCCTTTTATGCTAATTATGGGTATAACCCTCATATGGGATTTGAACTGAGAAGGAATGTGAAAGTACAAGCGGTGGAAGATTTTGTACAGCGGATGAAAAATGTACAAATCAAGACAGAAGCAGCATTATCTAAGGCACGTGATGATATGAAGTGCTATGCCAATCGCTCATGCACAGATACTCCCAAGTACCAAATTGGAGACAAAGTGTGGCTTAGTACCAAGGATTTACAATATGACACGCCCATCTAGGAAATTGATGGAGAAACATATTGGTCCCTATCCTATTTCTAAAATTATCTCGCCTAATGTGGTAGAGCTAAAATTGCCATCATCATTCAAAATTGATGTGCCAATTAATGTCTCTTGCTTATGACCCTACAAACCACCTATTATACTGGGACAACAAATTACTCCACAACCACCTATTGAAGTTGAAGGTGAACCTGAATTTATGGTTGAAGAAATTCTTGATTTATGGCTGCGTCGTAACAAACTCGAATTCTTGGTAAAATGGGAAGGCTATACAGATGAAAATAACTCCTGGGAACCCAAGGATAATTGTAGAAATGCAGGAGATGCTATACATGATTTTTACAATAAATATCCTAATGCACCATGAAGAATAGCACGAGTGGAGTACGAAAATTTGAAATTCCGACCATATCACAATTTCATGGCACCCGATTATCACACAATCTCTCGCCTGGAAGTCGAAGAATAAAAAGGGGGTAATATTAGGAAACATGCACAGTTACCTATCATAATTTTTCTTATTTTTTCGCAATAGTATTACACCAAAAAACATTTAAATTATCAATGAACACAACTGTGAGATGGATAATTCTCACATGTCCTATATTTAGAATATGTATGCAACTGTATGCTCACATTGTAAAACAGTATTCAAATATTGTACAACAATTGTAACTTACATAGTATATAAACCAATAAATACTAAGAGACACATCAGTTGTGTTCTCTTAGGATTCCCACCATCACATTGTGTGCGGACATGCCTTCATCAACCAACTGTTCTATTATTACCACATCACATCAAACTTTGATCCCCCTTTCTATATTCATCACATCTTCTTGTAGAGCCTGCATGAAGATCCTAGTGTGGATTTGGTGTTGCCCTGACACAGGGGCTTGCAGTGGTGGTGAGGTGGGTGCTGGTCATTGGTGCACATCATGGGTAACCCATGGGTCACTCAACATTGACCTGTACCCATACCTGAATGAAACCCATACCCACACTCATGGGTATGGGTATGGGCTCTAGCAGGTCACATGGGTACAGAAACCTGCATGGGTTGACACTGCGGTTTGCGTCATCACCATCCCCTCACCGCCATTGTTGCTCCTGTTTCCACCCCACAAGCAGTTGCTCGCAGCAGTGGTTCAGGGTGCTACTGTGGTGGCAGCTGCATGGTCCCTCTCCTGTGTTACTCAGTGGCCATCCATGGTTTCTCACCCCTACCCTTACCTCTCTTCATCCCAGTAGAAGCTCCTGTTGCACAGCAGCAAGCAATAGCTTGCCATCTGGCTCGCAGGGGCTGCACATATGGGACATAGAGTGGGGTGGTAGAGTGGTTGGCATTGCGCTCATCGTGGCTCACCAAGGCACACTCACTCTGGCCCACAAGCAGTGGCTTGCGAGGCTGGATGTGGGTGATGGGTCATGTTGGTGCCAGGTGGCCGTGTCAATGCTGTGGTTGCTGAAACCCCACAAATCACATTTAGTAGCAACAGTAGTGTGGGTGCTATTGGTGCATACCTTGTGGGTGCCCTCTTTGCAGGCCCCTAACACCCCTCTGCATTCATCCTACTCCAGATGAACACCCTCAGAGTTGCATCCCATTTGCACAGGGAGGAGGGGTTAGCAGGTCACATAGTTGTCATTCAGGCAAAATAATACTAGTATATCTAGAAAAGTACATAGTGTTAGTCAAAATTGAAAGAAGAATAATAAAAAACATGCTTACAAAGTATCAATAGCACCAAAACAACTGTTTTTGAGGAGTTGTGAGTGGTCATTATGATGCAGCAAAGCAGAAGTAGGGCAGGTGGCAGGCATTGCAATCACATACACAAAGATTCAATGTGAGTATCAGTCAATCATTAGAGTTCGAACTGAGTTTGAACTTACTTTTGCCAGTACCAACCTGACCAAAAACCCACCATACCCACCGCATGGGTGTGGGTTTCAAACAGGTATCTCAAACATGACCCGTACCCATACCTATCTAACCCATACCCACATACCCGGTGGGTTTCCGAACCCGTGACATGCACTACTGGTCATCATTGCTGTTCTCCCTGAAAACTTGTTAGTAAAAAGAAATGAACTGAGTAATAGAAAACATACTTACAGCCCAAGAGATGTCTCTTGGGCCTCTTTTTCATTTTGGTTCTTCCTTGTTGTCCTGTTGTGGTTGCTGTTTTGAAGTTGCACCCATTCTCACCCCATGAGCAGTTGCTTGTGGCAGTGGTTCTGGGTGCTGCTTAGGTGGTTGTGGTGTCATAGATAAAACCTATCAGTAATGAAAAAAAGTGTTAATTGAAAAAAGAAAAACAACCAAAAACATATAAAAAAACTTACCAGTGGCCCAAATGACAATAGCATCATTTGGGCCTGCTTGTTTGTCAGTGCTAGGATAGTCCTAGTAAAGTCTGAGGAGTCCATTTGGACTCCATGTGGATTAGGCGGGGGACAGTAAAGACCTCTAGCACAAGTAGTCTGATGTGCTCAATGCTTGAATTATGTTTCAGGCTTTCAACTGCTCATCAAGCTGGAATTTCACTGGGTGATTGACTTGAAACATTGCTTAGATCTGTGCTTAGCCTAAGTCCAGAATAAGCTGAACAATAAGCCTCAGGTAAGTCAAATTCATGGGAGGACTTGGCTTAGTGACCCCCAACTTAGTGGTGCTTAGAAGTGTCACTAAGTCATTGTAAGCATGCCTAAGTGTCATTAAGAAAATTTCAGATTTTCCTGATGCTACCCAGCGCAAAGTTCTCCTTAGCGTGGACTATATCATTCGAGAACAGGTGGTCAAAACTGAGATTGAAGAAGTGCATAGTTTAGGTTGTCAGAGTTGCTGGCGACCATGGCAAGAGGAACGATACAGCTACACAGGCATAAAGGAGAAGGCTGTGCACAGGATCTGAGTATTCTGGATTGATTGTGGGTTAACATCATGATGTGATTAGTTTGCTGACAATGTGTCACAGCCATGATCATGGTGGCATCCCATCCTCGTTGCTAATATATACCTGCCTACAATGAGCAGCCCGCATCCTGAGCATGTAATGCCAAAGTCTCTTTATCTGCTTTCTTGAAGCTGTCTAGAGAGTCAAACATATTCACGGATGTACAAGGAAACCTCAACAGTTATCATTCACTGGCAGGGGAGTCAGAGGTGTTAGTGTTCTCCAAGCCCGAGTCAGCTTCTAAGTGTGTGTCTCACTGAACACTAACTGCTGACAGGAAGTTTCCAGCTCAAAAATGTCATCTCTGGCAGGGCATTCTATGACGCAATAGAGCGATACCCTCCTCCAAGACACCACTGTCCCAAAACACGAATAGCAGTCTAAGACTGCCACTCTTGGAACACATAAATCAGTGGATTCAAACATCTGAATCAACGAGCAATATTTTTTGGATCCATGGCCCAAGCATACTTACATTATCCACTTATCTGCCTAGGTCGATGATCACACTGACCCTTCATACATCGTCAGACAAGCATCAACCCCTTTGACCCACGTGGATAACTTTGAGCCAATGACTTTGATGCCGATCTCCCCTTCCTCCCTGGCCATATCCATTGCACTCCGGTAGGGGCTATCAGGATGTAGGAAGCACCATTTACAATATCAACTTATTGCTGCTTTCGTTCCAATGGCACAAGGCTATCTGGGGCAAGAAAGTACAGGGAGGTGGTGTCACAGTAAGTGTCTTGCTACACCCCCTTCCCCCTCTAATAACCCTCACAACAGGCAGTAGCAACAACAGCACTGCCTCCCTATCTACACACTCCGTCAGGGAGGTTGGGACTGACTGATTGTGGAAGTGCACAAGGAAGCAGAGTCTAAAAGGTACATGGCTTTCCCTCCCCTTACTCACCTGGGTGACAGGGACTGCAGCACTAGCTGGCGCCCGTGTGGGCACCAATGATGTTAACATACCACATGACCATCAGCTGTGACATTCTCCGCTCACCACTGCCACAACCTCTGCTCTCTTCCGTTCTGTTCACACCTGGTATGATGGAGAAAGCTTTTGTAGATATTATGAGGTGACTATGTAGGGGGACTAGTATTAATGCAGGAGAACTCTTAGTATATGTAGCGTTGAGCGACGGACATGAATGATATCCTGTTATATGTACAAGTGCTTGGAGACAAAGACAACAATCATGATAGGACATGCAGGTAATGACTCGGAAACCTATTCGTAACCATGGATATAACTAAGTAGGAACTGCAGACTACTGGCAAACTGCTGATTATGGGATCAGGTATCCGTCTGAGACGATATTGATCTCCACAAAACCAGATTCGTAAATTGAAGGCCATGGTGATGACATCAACATAAACCATGAGAAATGCGAAAAATGAAGTAGTCGAGCGACTTACCCAATACAATTCAGACTATCACATCCACACCTACCACGAAAACGAAGTAAAATACCAGTCGAGAGTCGAGAATCAGAAAGGGAAAGAAAGGGAAGACAGCTGTAATATTTCATTTCATCAAGGGCAATAACGTATTGGCGAATTAACTCATATGTGAAAAACAATAAAGGCGCGAGTTCATCCCTTCCTAACCTCAACGTTATCCCAGTCCTTCATGATGAGGTCAGATGTGTATACAGTCGGCACTGCCCCTGTACTGAGAAAGAGTAAGGAATGATTGACAGACGTGCAGACGAGTAGAATTTATACCTCTCCTGTAGTGCAAAAAGTGCTTCATCAACGATCGTATCCGCAGAATCAAGATCACCACCCTCGCGCTGATCCTCAGCCTCCCTAAATGCTGCCAACGCACGTTTAGCTGATTGAAGCGCTCGATCCCATCCATCTAAACTCGGTCTCTTCGAACCTTGCTTCTTTCCCTTGTCCTCCGATCGATCATAATACGCCGTCAAGCCTGCGATATATGCGCTCAGCATCACATCAAAGATAATCTCGCATGCGCAGCGAAGCTGGAGAATAAAAGGAAGAGAAGTCTTCATGGCCGTAAAGTCGGGTACTTTCAGGCCACGCCGGATCTCCAGGAAAGCAGCCACGGATAAAAATTGGATTTGGGTTTCTTTCGAACTTGAAAAATTCGAAGGCCCAGCCATCCGTAAAAATGCAGTGGATAGGTAGAGAAAATTTTTGAGTGGAATTATTGATGTCGCAGCCTGTACATCCAGATCAGGAGCAGAAATGGTCAGCCTGAGACGTACGAGGCTTACCATCACATTCAGCTATAACCTGAGCAATAGCCTTCAAACGTTCCGCATCATTTCCCACTTTGAGCTTCATCTCAATAATGAGAATCGCGACAGCGCCAAATGTTTGGAAGAAGTACTCGATACGACCCTGCGTACCAATGCGACCGTCAATCGTAGTCTCTGGGTTATTTCTCAGCATGAAATTGAACTGTGTAACCAGGTGGTTGAAAACCTGATGGTTGCGGTGAACTTTCGAGGGCGCGAGAGAATTAGATCATTCGCACCGGAGAAAAGAACCTCGATCTCGCCTCTTCCGTCAGATGCTCAGGAGGGGGACCGTACTGCATCAACATCATATCCATGTCAGTCACGATTGACTTGAAAAGATGTGTGGGAATCCGAGAGCGGCGGATCTCAAAGGTCGTAATGTCTTTCAATGACTTGAAAGGATCAAGTCCTACGAGAGGAGCGGTTTCAGCATATGTGACTTTGGAGAAACTAACTCCCACGTCATGTTCTACGGTAACTCGTTAGCACATCAGACGCCAAGACAGAGATAGCGACAGACCTGAGTCATCGTCTTCCAACATGGCAGGATCGACATCGAACTTACTCATGAGCTTGCGTATAACAGCCACAGCGGCCTCTGGTGTATCAGGAGTGTCTGTGGGCATATCTCGTCCGCTGGTGTCACGTCGTTGTCTTTTGGATGTCATGGTTGTGAGTGAAAAGAAGAGTGGTCCAAGTCACCGTTACCTAAGAGCGTGAAGGCCCAGTCAAACAGATATAAATGATGCTACTGACACGTAAACCTCCAGCTTCGTCTTATGCTATGCACAGTAGTCAACGATGATCTGAAGGTTGGGCTGTGATCTGACTCAGCGTTAGCTCGGATCGGATCAGGAAGCAATTTGAGCCGCTCTGGTGGGCGGGATCAAAGATTCAAAATGCTTGAATCGTGACTCTGTGCTTAGAATGACGAAAGAAAACTGTGTTAACTATATGACACAACCTATTAGGGAGGGAGGGTAGGGTTAAAAATGAAAGAGCAAGAGTCTATAGATAATGAGAATCGAGTCTCGATGTACGCGTAGGAAGAGAAAGATTGTGTGGGCACGTGACTACTATTTAGCTATTTCGCTCAGCGGGACGCTGCTGCCAGCCTGCTCGTTCCTCACGTGCTGGCACCTTGAGCTAATCCAGCTTCGTCTTATGCTATGCACAGTAGCCAACGATGATCTGAAGGTTGGACTGTGATCTGAGCGTTAGCTCGGATTGGATCAGGAAGCAATTTGAGCCGCTCACCCACAAGCCGATGAATGCCCGCGGCGAGAATGTGACGCAAGCACAACCATCAGAGAGGAGGCGAATTATTTACAGGAACGAGGTTGCTGAGATGTCGTGAAGCTACCAGCTCAAAGGCTCGTATATATGTATGCCTGATATGCTAGAGATTTCCACCTGCCCGCAATTCTAACGATTTCGGGGCTGACCCCTTGCACCAAGTAGAAGGATGCCCTGCCAATTCTGAATGAGTGCCCGAACATGGTTCCCCATCCACAAGACATGATGATCAAGTTGATTTTCTCCAAGGCTGTGTCTCTGACCATTGGACGAATGCTGCCTCTCCTGTCCATCCATGAAAACAGGGGGTCGTTCAGACCAGCCAGCACAACCCTGGCCAGATTCTCGAGTGCTTCGAGTGGACACAGATCTTGCTGCTTGACTAGGAAAACAGACTGTATCTCGCCTGTCACAGCTGTTTTAGCTGATGGGAGGTCAAGTCTCACATAATGCTTGCCCTTCAGATCCTTATCAAAACACACATCTGATTGCTTCAGATGTTTTGTGCCATCAAAGCTGGCTCTGGACTGAACTGATACCTCACCAAACCTCATCATTCCCCAGTAAGCACATGATGCCATGCCTCAAACGAGTCGTCGAGATTCAAAGATGCTTTGAGGGCATGTAACATCAGAACTGTGAATGGCAGATGGAGTGGTCATTTTCGGCTCCCGAAGATGTTCCTCAGACCATGGAGAGACCATCGTATTCTATCATGATCTGACTCTGAAAGGGGTTCAGGCCACCCCTAGGCTATATGCCACACTCATTACTTCGGGTCTCTGTCAGAGATTAGCTTATCAGGGAGGCTGAACCTTTTGTACACATAATCCAGGTAAAGGGTGGTGGCTCCTATGGTGCCAATCACTTAGTCACCGCCACTTTTGTGCAAGCGCAAAATCAAGGGACCAAAATTGTAATCCTAACCCTAAAGTAACTGCCAGCGACGAAGGGGATATGTCTCCACTAAAAGGAGCATAGTTCCATTGGTAAATAGACTAATTTTGATGAAAAGTATATTGCAGCTTCTGACACGTCATCTCATAATGGGCACACTAGCACAGAAAGCAGCTGCAGCACGCACTAGAGCTGCCAGATGGCCCAGTGTTAATTTGAATTATGAACTTCTTTCTGACAATGAGCACGAATCTCTCATGGCCACACAGCATTCTCCCACATATGTTGATTCAGACTTGGATGATGATTGTGGATATACAGGTGGTGTGAATGTCTGTGTTGATTCAGAGTTGGAAGAGGAAATGGATGGGAGGGATGAGTGGTTGGATACAGAGAGTCTTGCTGAGTTGGAAGGGGAAGAATTGGAGGCAAACTTGCAGGCACTGAGGCCAGCACTGCCAGTCACAAGCCTTCAAGAACTTGAAGTTACGCCATATGAAGAAATCAAAGGTGGAAAATCCGCGAAAACATTTGCAACTGCAGAAAAAAACCGCGGACTGGGATATAATGGCTTGTCAAAGCGTACAAAGAAATTGCATGACAAGAAAGCACGAGATGGGGCAGCCACGCACGAGCGAGCATGAAACTCATGAGTGTAATTGATGATTACTGCATGAAAATGCACTGATCAGTTGGAACAGTCATGATCCCCAAGTTTTAATGATGCATACCATGTTCATTCATCCAAAGCCATCCCTGGCTGCCAATTCAGCCTCTTCCACACCATCCAGCCCTGAGATCATGGAAGACTTTGCTGATCTTGTGAATTATCCATCTGATCAGTCTGATGACAGTGATGATGAATCCGGAGATGAAAGGTCTGTTGCTGATGATGAAAGACAAAATTGTCAGTTGCCGGCTGTTCCAAAGCTGAAAAGATGGAAGCTTGACATTCCATATCATGAGCAAAGGCAATTATGAAGCAAAGAAAGATCAGACATGTTCCAGAGCACGTATACTGACATCAAAAAACTGAACAAAGCCAAGAAAATGGAATTTGTTGGCGGCTGTCAAGGCCTTCAAGCTCATTGAGCACACGCAATAGAGAGTGCTCTTGCACTTGTCATGAAAAATGGGTGGCACTTCAATTGATGCATCTCATTGTGCTGCTGAGACTCATGGTTTTGCAATGGTGTGGGGTGGTCGAAAGTTGCGTAGCTGGATACATCACTGGATGAAGATGCGAGAGTTGCTGAAGTCAACGAAGGGGCAACATGCAAAAGTTTTTACATTACTCAGTGACCCAACGGTTGCTGCCAAGCTGCGAGCATATGTGCGATTGAACAAATGGGCCATGGATCCGGAAAAACTTGCAACATTCTCAGCAAATAAACTTGTGCCCACAGTGGCTGACCAATATCTGTGCAACATTACTCACAATGAAATGCCTCGTGGTTTGAAGAAATATATGGAGTACAAACTGTTTCCAAGGATACATCTCAAAGTTGGGCAGGGTGTTTCTCTGTCAACAGCAAGATGATGGCTCCACCGTGAAGGTTTCCAGTACATCTCACACAAAAAGGGCCTTTACTTTGATGGGCATGATTGTGCAGATGTTGTTGCATATCGCCAAAATGTGTTTAGTCCAACATTCAAGAGTTATGAACTGAGACTTGTCCGTCACATGGTAGGTGATGTTGAGACTGAGCTTGTTATGCAACCGAAAAATTATGTTGAGTGTCGATTGGTGCTCGTGCCTCATGATGAGATGATATCTCAAGCACATGATGCAACCGCAAAATCATGGGTTATGGGTGATGCAGGGACTCCATACTAGTGGTTGTATAAGTTCAACTTCTGGTTGGCTGGATGAAGGCTGTGAGATCCTTGAGTATGGAAAGAATCATGGCGGGTTTTGGACTGGGGAGCTTTTCGTCAAGCAGGTAAGCTTTCTGAACTTGCAAAAACCAAATTTAAATCTGATTGCATTCTCATTTATGTGCAGCTCAAGGAGAAAATTATTCCAGCTTTCGAAGCAGCCCATTGTGCCGGTTATCAGGCTTTGTTTCTTATTTATAACTCACAGGGCCACTCTGCATACAGTGAAGATGCCTTGGTAATTTCATGCATGAATATCAAGCCTGGGGGTAAACAGGCCTGCATGCATAATGGGTGGTACATTCGCGATGGTGTCAAGGTTTCGCAGTCAATGGTTTATCCCAGTAATCACCCGTATCACCCTGAAACACCAAAAGGTGTCAAGGCCATTCTCGTTGAACGCGGCCTATGGCAGCAACAGCTCCGAGGTAAATGTGAAAAGGCTTGCAAGCCTGATGCCGATGCTTGCTGCAACAAACGCATTCTGGAGTGGCAGCCTGACTTTGCAGAACAGAAATCTCTGGTACAGGAAACAATTGAAGCAGCAGGTCATGTGTGTCTTTTCTTACCAAAATTTCACTGTGAGTTAAATTTCATTGAGTTCTTTTGGGGTATGGTCAAGAAGTATCTTCATGACAACTGCGATTATATGTTTGACACCCTTAAAGAAATTTTACCGAAAGCACTTCGTTCTGTACACATCCATACAATCAGAAGATGGGAGCACCGAATGTGTTGGTGGATTGAAGCTTACAGGTTGGGCCTTGGGACATGCAAAGCCCAAATTCAGGTCCGAAAATTTAGTTCCACAAAGTACAAATCACACAGACGCATTCCAGAAGGTGTTGTGAGTGCATTTGATTAGCATACCATAGTGTATATATGCGTCCTTTTGTACTGCGCAAAATTGGGTCTGGACACAGAAAATTTCTCACTCAATTTTGAATTTAACATTAGTTCCTCTTGGGGTTTTGTCCGGCCCATCGATAGGAGCATTTTCCCAAGAGGAATTAATTTTGGGATTTCTTCTTAAATTCTTATGATTTTTGCACAAAAGTAGCGGTGACTAAGTGAATGGCACCATATAGTGTCAACAGTTTTGTTACAAGGGATTAGAATTACCCCCTTAGTAAGCCCATGGTCTACCGCAACCATCAATGCATCAAAACCATCAGATTCAGGTAGGTCCATGATGAAATCAGTAGTTACAAGTGCAAATGAGCATGTTGCATCAGATTTGATGGAAGATAGAGGTGGCATCATCAGGTGAGTGTTGACCTTCATCTGCTGACAGGTTGCACATCCCTTTATGTAGTTCTTGATGAATGTGACCATTCCAGGCCACCAGTAGTCTCTCCATAGTGGCTCAGTTGTTTGCCATTGTCCAGGGTGTCCTCCACGTAGTGAGTTGTGATATTTTCCACTAATTGTCTTTGAAGATTTATGTTGTTGGGCACATAGCATCTATGAGATGAAGCCTTGGCAACCCATGAACTCACCAGACAGATGGTCTCCAAATGAGTCCATCGAAACTTCTCCCCATTCAAATTAGGACAGAAGGTATGGCTTGAAGCAAAAAAACTTAAAAATTGCCTATCCATCCAGGAAACTGGCCCCAAAATGTCAAGGGCCTTTTATGATAAAAGAAGTCCTTAATCCCCTAAATTACCAATTAGACCTCCTGATGCAACGGAGAATACACCCAGTCTTCCATGCCGCCCTCCTCACTCCTTATTTTGAAACCGACACCCACAGACCAAACTTCTCAGAACCACCACTGGACCTTATTGAAGGGGAAAAGGAATATGAAGTGGAAGCAGTGGTCACACAGAAAGAAGGCACAAGGATACCACTACTTGATAAAATGGAAAGGCTACCCAACCTCGGAAAATTCTTGGGAGCCAGAGCGGAATTTATCTCACACTAAAGAACTATTGACAGACATTAAAAGAAGAAAGAGACTCTAACAAAAAAAAAAAAAAAAAAACAACAACAACGAAGACTACTACCATCGACATGCCCCCTCCTATGGCCTTACATTACCTATTCCTATCCAACCATGACAACCAACCAGCCATCCGACGAGCCCTGCTCCAACACCCCAATCTAGTCCCTGTAGTCCCTTAACCAGCACATCCTCACTAATGCACAAGCACAAGAGCACACTCTACTCTCCACCCTCATCAATGGAGGGATCCTACCTGTCTTATCACCTCTCCTTCCTCCATCCAATAACCAACCTTCACTGATCCCCTCCTCAGACAAGATCATTCAAAAGAAAGATAAAGGCAAGAAGGGACCCTACTGTTACATATGTAAATGAAAAGGACATTTCCTGTCCTACTGCACCCAGACTGCCTGCATTCACTGAAAGAAGACTGCTCCTGGACACCCTTTGGTCCACTGTCCCACTCTTGAAGAAGAACCACACAATATTACTTATTCTGACACCTTCAATGACACTGCTTGGGCAAATATCACTGGAGAACCGATCGGGGACTACTAGTCCCAAACAAGACCAAATATCATAGATTTCCTTTTATACATTCATTTATTCCTCTCTCCTTCTTTTATATCCATTCACTTCACTCTTTACCTTTCAAAGCATCCTCTTCTTCTCTTCCTGATAAGTTGTCCACTGTTACAAATCTTGCAAGTGGTAGATGGACCAGATATTCTTTTCTTTTCTTTTCCTTTCCTATTATTCATTCTTGCCTACTATTCCAATGGACTGTCACCCATTGCCCCCTCTGATTCTTATCTTCTTCTTACTGACCGTTCCCCTATTATTCCCTTGACATTTATCCTTTATTGTTTCCTCCTTTTGTTTCCCATCTAATTCACCTATTGGTAGATAAGGACTACTCCTCCTGTATATAAACTGTAGTGCTTAGAGGTCTTGCTCTTCAGCTTGACCTGAGCAATTCACATTCTCAACTCTACAAGCAGACCCACCCTCAGCCACTCAGAAAGCCTCTGAGTCAGTAAGACAGAACACGTTACTGAGAAAGCCTCCAGTAACAGACAGAACAACTAACTGTTGATCAACTATATCAATAGGAGCACTTGTACTTGAGTTGAGGCTATTGTTTTAACAGGATCCTTGGCAGATGCTACATCCATGATAGTTGACACACAATCCTCCAAAGGGGCAAAAGGAATCCTTAGGCCAAGCAAAACAGAATATTTTGTTGTCTGGCCCCAAGCAGGGCATGTCTGCTCTTGGCATCTCCACCAGTGAGTGGAAATGTAGGGTGTCTGGCTAAAGTTGACTCTGCTTTACAATCCGCTGGGAGGTGTCCATGGGCGCCACACTGAAAACAATGATGGGAATTGCAAAATTTCTTATGAGGGGATTGGGAAGAAGTTGCCTCTCTTGGAAAGGAGCGCTTTGGGGTTGATGACAACAAGGCAGGACTCAGAGAATTCTTGTTGAGATGCTGAGCCAATATACAGGATACAATTAGCAACACTGTGTCCAAGTCTGAAGTGCCCAGGTCATGCCTTGGATTTTGCGCCGTCAGGAAATGCTGGAGGACGTCATATTCCATTGCTATTTGCTACCCATGCAACCTTGCTAGTTCCTGGACAAACTTGTGGTGCGCTGCGAATGCACTAGCACGAGCCTCACCATGGTGGAAACGAGTTCAATCCTTGGCTGTTGATGCAGCACTAAGCCAATCTACAATTGAAATGGCCCTCTCGTCCTTCCTATCGAGCGGTTTGGCTGAGAGACCCCCTTCACTATTGATCACTAAATCTTCCTCCCCTTCAGCTGCTCAGCTGCTCGAGCACAAGCAGCATGTGTCAAAGCCAAGTACGGAACATACTTGAAGGATCAGAAAGCATCCTCGACCTTCGGAGGGATAACTACCAAAAGCTAGCATCAGCTGAAATTCTATCCAGCGGGACGAGGGTAGATAAAATAAAATAAAAATGACAAAAGGATCGAAATTCAGGATCGCTGCACCCCCGGCTCGTCACATCAAGATGTAGTAGACGGCCATGAGCCTATAGCTCGGGCAAGGAGCCTCCAGCTCCAGCAAAAAGCGAGCCTCCAGCTCTGACGAAAAGGGAGCCTCTAGCTCAGACGAAAAAAAAACGAGCCTCCAGCTCTCAATCAACGAGCATCTAGCTCTACTGCAGGAAAACCCCCGGCTCCGGGCAGAGAATGGAGCAGCCAGGGAATACGGGATGGAGTCGGGTGCCCCACAGGCTACCCAGGTGAAGCAAATGTAGCAGAGGTGGCACCACACTTACCTAGGCTAAGAGGGCTCACCTTGAAACCTGGAACGATGTCCGGTAGAGCCGCTTTCTTTGAAGGTGAATCCTCCGTATCCTTGGCTATCAACTGGGCTCATGCCAGCTCCGCTACTGCTTCGTCCATGAAAAGGGGATGATGAGGTGCTGCTCGCTGTGCTGGAGTGCCTGTACCCCTCGTTACATTACCGATCCCGGCTTGGATTGGGTTTGTACTTGGCTGGTTCGCTTGAGGTTCTAGGTTTTGAGTTGTAGCTAGCTGTGCAACTTGAGCTTGTAAACACGCTATCTCATCACATTGGTGCTGAATGACATCGTCCTTGTCAGCGGGATTTGACATGGCAACTACAGGAGACTGGCGAGGTTGGGCCGAGGGCCGATTCTGTGGTGGGTTCGGGTGTGCTGCCAGTGCTGATGCAGACGAAGAAGGTCTAGCGACTGAGGGCTGCTGAGTTGACGGAGGAGATGGTGGAGAATTGGCTGCCGCATGATTGGGCTGATGTTGGAAGATGCAAACCCAAATGAGCTCCTCCAGAAGTCATGATGTGCAAAATTTCAAAAGAAAACGAATGAGATATTAAAAATGAAAGAGCAAGAGTCTATAAATAATGAGAATCGAGTCTCAATGTACACGTAGGAAGAGAAAGATAGTGTGGGCATGTGACTACTGTTTAGCTATTTCACTCAGCGGGACGCTGCTGCCAGCTTGGTCGTTCCTCACATGCTGGCACCTTGAGCTAATGTCCGAGGCGCCATCACAGTCGCCATCCGGTTCCTCAGCCACCAGCAGATCGATATCCCCGAGACAGCAAGCGAAAATGCAAAAACAGAATAGAACAAGTTTGAGCAGAGAGGAAAAATGTCGCCGGGCATCGACTTCCATGAACTATAGATATAAACCGGGTGTGAAGCTTTGAAGTTCAGCTCGCCCAGGAAGCAGTACCATAACTGTGGATATCATGCACACGAGAAAATTGAAATTAGGGTCCTTCACAGTACTGATTTGGAGGGTTATTTCGACGTGATTTCAAGTTTGATTTCATTTTCGGCAGACTTCGGCAAGTTTTGGGAGAGTCCGAAATCAAGTTTCAACTTTGAACGTGCATGTATTAGGGTCCTTCACAGTACCTGTTGGAATTGGTCGGACAATTATGTTGTATTACTCATCATTTCTATATTTAGCATTGCCTCGAGATAACCAGAATACAGTAGAACATACCAGTAGTATAGTACAGTAGTATATAAGTTGAGTAGAATATCTCACTAATAATTATCTCTTTCACTTGCGCAGAGATGTGCTGCTAATAGTACCGATTTGAAGGCTTATTTCAACCTGATTTGAGAATTTATTTTGCTGAAAGACTGTGATCGGCAATGCGGCATTGAGGTCGGAGTTTGAATTAAACTGCAAGAACACATCGAGTGTTCTGCTACTAAGCCTGAGTTTCCATCATCAATGCCACCTCCTACAAAGAAGGAAATCCTTGAAGCACATCGCATTCTCTTGCTGGCTGAACAGGATGAGAAAGCTGCAAAGAAAAAACCCCAAAAAAACCTCGGAAAAACAACAAAGAAAATTGCACTCCTAGCGCGTTGCCAAAGAAGAAGCGCACTATTGCTGTGCAGTAAGTTTTTCTCGCAAATCTTGCATGTCTACTGACTAGATGTCCTGCAGATGGTCAAAGGAGAAATATTACCACCTCACTGA
>QLOK01017659.1:20937-32685 GCA_003313805.1 Tricholoma flavovirens
CACAGCTACCTCCACAAGCCCAAGGTATTGGCAGTACTATATTGGCAATGATAATCAATTTGAAGCATTATCTTGATGATTTATCTTTCCAGGTTCAAGTGGATCACATTCCACACAGCTACCTCCACACACCCAAGGTATTGGCAGTAATGATAATCAATTTGAAGCATTATCTTGATGATTTATCTTTCCAGGTTCAAGTGGATCACATTCCACACAGCTACCTCCACAAGCCCAAGGTATTGGCAGTACTATATAGGCAATGATAATCAATTTGAAGCATTATCTTGATAATTTATCTTTCCAGGTTCAAGTGGATCACATTCCACACAGCTACCTCCACACGCCCAAGGTATTGGCAGTAATGATAATCAATTTGAAGCATTATCTTGATGATTTATCTTTCCAGGTTCAAGTGGATCACATTCCACACAGCTACCTCCACACGCCCAAGGTATTGGCAGTAATGATGATCAATTTGAAGCATTATCTTGATGATTTATCTTTCCAGGTTCAAGTGGATCACATTCCACACAGCTACCTCCACAAGCCCAAGGTATTGGCAGTACTATATAGGCAATGATAATCAATTTGAAGCATTATATTGATGATTTATCTTTCCAGGTTCAAGTGGATCACATTTCACACAGCTACCTCCACAAGCCCAAGGTATTGGCAGTACTAATCAGTTTAAAATAATAACTTGCAATTTATTTTTCCAGGCCTAAGTCAATCACATTCTATCCACCAGATGAGGTACCAAAGTCACATCTTTTCAGGGGATTGGATCCCTGCAGCAATAAAAATTGGCAGTATGTACACAAGTCATTCACCAATCTACTTATTTAACTTTGCAACCAGATGGTTATCAATGTCCAGTAGAACACTGTGCTCAGGCTTTCGCCAGGTCTGGTGATTATAGAAACCATTATCTCGTACGCCACAAGAGACGACAGAGACCTCAAGGGGGGGCTGGCAGTGATAATCAATTTGAAATATTAACTTACTATTTATTTTCCAGGTCCAAGTTAGTCATGTTCCACACAGCTATCTCCACAATCCCAATGTATTGGCAGTGATAATCAGTTTGAAATAATAACTTACAATTCATTTTTCTAGGCTCACATCAATCACCTTCTATCCACCAGATGAGATACCAAAGTCATATTTTTTCAGGTGATTTGGTGCCTGAAGCAAAAGGATTTGGTGGTATGTACAGAAGTTATTCACCAATCTACTTATTTAAGTCTGCAACCAGATGACCTTTACTGTCCAGCAGAAGGATGTTGGGGCAAGCTCACCAGGTCTTATAAAAGACATTATAAGGAGTGCCACTTGATTCTTGATAAATCTAGTTACATCACCCTGCAAGCAGATGCTCGCAGCAGTGGGAGATGTTGCTAATAGAAGAAGAGAACAAAAGACCAAACAAACAAAAAAGTAAGAGAAGAAAAGCCCCACTGCCTGGTGTTTGCAGCAAAGGTGGGGCGTTGCACATTGTCCCCCAATATTCATTGTTGTCGGCCTCATCCCCCATTTGCATCATCCCTGCATTGTCATCTGTCATCCCTGTGTCTTCATCTGTTGTCCCCATGATTTTGTTCATTGTCCCTGCATTGTAGATTGTTGTCCCCCAATTTTGGCATCATTCAATATCCCCTATTCATTGTTGTCCATCATCCCATGGTGCCATATGTCATCAGCATCGCCATTACCCCCTACAAGCAGTGGCTGGCAGGCAGGGTGGTGGTGCTGTGACATGGCACCAGGGACTTGTTGCCACCCTGCAAACAGAGGCTTGCAGCAGCATCATAGGGTGGGTGGCAGCTCACATGGGTGATGTGGGGATGTTGTGGTTGTGGTTGTTGTTATCAAACCTGAAAAGAGTCATGTTGGTTGGTAAAAAAAAGAAATCAATATGATGACTAGTGTCAATTGGGTGCTTTGTGTTCATTCATTTGTGGTAATGAGGTTCTGAGCTGGGTGGCATGTGTTGGATGGGTGGTGCATGGAAAGGATGGTGTGTTGCCCCCATTGGTGTTGGCAGCATCATTCCTTGTTGGTGTCATTATGCATTGCTAACAAAAGAGTACCCCCTGAAAGAAAGTATTTAGTATTTAGTAGTGTAACATCAGGAAAATCCAAGATTTTCTTATTAACACTTGAACATGCTTAATATGACTTAACAACAATTCTAAGCACCAATAAGCAGGAGGTCTCTAAGCCTGACCATGCTTAGGTTAAGCTAGGTCATCTCATCAATTTGACTTGACCAGGGCTTATTGTCTGGCTTATCATTGGCTTAGGCTAAGCGCAGATCTAAGCCATTGTTCAAGTGAATATTCTGCCAAAAATACATAGTAAAGATGAGATTTTAAGTTCAGCAAGCTGGGAAAAGTGGTTGAAAAGCTCGAAAGTTGGCGAAGATTCAGACTTATAAACATTTTAAGCAAATTTTAAACATTCTGCAAGCATGAAAAACACATATATTTGGATAATAAGCAGGGCCCATGGGTATAAAGATGTGCTAAATGTGCTAAGCATACATTAAGAAATAGAAAAATCTGTGAAAAGCAAGGTAAGCAAGGTAAGCAAGGTAAGCATGATGAGCCAGAGTTGAATCTGGCATGGTGGTAAGGCAAGCACATAGTATGGGGAAACGAGAGTAGAAATTTGCAGTAGGTTGTGGGGGACAGTGAGCCACATCGTAGGTTCTGAATGATCAATGTCAGTGATGTCATGGAAGGGAAGAGCCTGAGACAACTTACACTCCTCATCTGAGCCAGAGCTGTTGATGAGACATGCATGTTCGTCATCACAATCATCAATGTTGATAATTTCTGTAGGCTCAGTGGTCTTGCTGCGAGATCAGATCAGCTTCATGAATTCTCATGCTTCTTGAATAATGGCATCAAACTTGGTGTTTGCATGCAAACATGCTGACATGGCATAACAACAAGTAGCCTTACCCCCAGCCATGTCACTAAAACAAGTCTGGCGCATGGAGTCTTTGCCAGTGGAGAGATTGAGAGTCCAAGGGAGGGTTACCATCTTGCCTTTGCTAGCACAGGCCATTGCAACAGTCAATGCCCTCTCCACCCATCAATGATTAGCACAGCCCTGCAAGCATTATATGTGATACTTGCTGAGGCAGCAGCCAAGCCTAACCCACCAATCGCTGTGGGCATGGGTTTGTCATGAAGATTGGGAACCTTTGCAGAAGCTTTGATAGTTGTGAGGTGGGTGGTGAATGTCTGGAGGATAAAGGGACTGTGAAAGAGCCCCTTCCATTCCTAAGAAGTGTTAAATTAATTATTAGACATGGAGTGTTCAGAACCATACCTTCTTGTTGTCATGTTTGGTATCTTTGTACAAAAAGCAAAGGTCCTCAAGATAATACTTTGCAAATTCAATACATTCTTCATCCAAATCTCATAGATCTTCTTGGGCATCAAGAAATGCTAGAAAAATGGTGATGCCAGTGGATCCAACAACATTACACCATGAGTCGGCAAGGCATTGAACAGTCTGAAATCTATTTTAGTATCATTGTAGAGACATACCAGTCACATACCTTGTGATAAACTGAAGTGGATGTTGTAATCTTGTACTGGTAACTGTTGGTTTCATCCCAGATCTTCTGCATCACCTTGACTGACTGCTTGACAGGCACATCCTAAGGGTTAGTGGTTTGACCAACAAATGCCATATATGTTGTAACAAATGTATGGTGGAACCACTGTGGTTCGATCCAGCTCAGAAGCTCCTCATTTTGAGGCTTTTTGGATGTCATTTCGCCAGACTTTGAGGGCTTTTGAACTATGAGTTGCTGATTGGGATAACAATTAGATTGTTGTATGAAACTTAACTCCACAAAAAAACTTACTTCACTGGTTACTCACTTCTTTCCCTTAGGGGGGCTGTTAATCACAACCTCCCATTCCTCACCCCTTATCTCATCATTGTCTGAGGGACCACCATCATAATGCATAAAAAGCTCCAGCACTAGCTTGCTTTTTACCTTAATTGTGTTTGATGCTCAATAACTGATAATCTTGACATCATCAGTGAGAACAGATGGTGCCAACAAGCAGCTAGCACCACTTGTAAGTGAGGGAATGTCAGACTTAGCACGGCTGGAGATAGATCTAGAACCTTGAAAGGTAGGCTTAGCAGTGGCAGGGATTGCGGCAGCCCATTCATTGATTTTGGAGGAGTGTTTTTGCTTTTCTCAAGAGGTGTTGCTAAGTGTCCAATAGAAAAGGGTTGATTGATCAAGCATTAGCAACATGAAGGTATAGGTGAGAGAATTAATACCTATTAGCAACATTCATCACATCATTGATGCCTTCCATTCCAGGTTGTGAACATTTCAATCCATATGACTCAGACTGAGTCTGATTGGGGTTTGCAGGAGTTACCTTCTTGTACAATGTGTTTATATTGGCGATTGCCCCCTCCCTTTTCAACACCTTGCCCCCCACTGCCTGGAGCTGTGATGGGGCCCCAAGAGCCTTGCTGAACATCGTTGTCACCATACCACTATATTTATTCCCTTTGACTTCATTCTCCACCATTTTCTTCATGGCCATATCGATCTCATTGCATGCTGGCACTTTCTTGACTTTTTTTGGCCTGGGTACCAGCTCGTCATCAGAGGTGGGCACTATTTCTTCATCCCTGTTGACTTTCTTCCTCTTCACAGCTACTTTTCCACTGACTGACTTCACCTCCGCTTTCCTGATATCCTTTGCTTGGGCCTTCTGCTTCCTTGGCTGAGGTGTTGTATCAGTATCACTTTCAATGGCTGATTCATCCTCGATGGCCAACTTCTCCTCAGGGAGCACTGGTGCAAAGGACTGTGCATCAAATTTGTCACCCATCTCAACATCAGCTGACTCTGTGATAGGGATAAGCTTGGCAGCTTTGTGGTTACGAGTGGGTGTCCATGGCTTTGGAGTGAAGGGTGGGCATGGTGTCATGTCAACTACATCCTCGTTGGCCATATCAGCGCATTTGAACTCAGCAGCATGAATGATGCTCTGTCATTTTGCTTCTTCACGATCTTCATTAGCTTGAGCTTTAGCATCATGCTCCTCTTGGACCTGGGCTGATGTTCAATGTGGAATGGTGCCAGCCTTGACAATGTTGCCTGGGTGAGCAAACTTGTTACTTGCATGAGTTTCCATCTGATGTGGAGGTACAGTCTGAGCAGTGCAAGCCATGGTAGAGGTGAAGATATGTGATGGAGAGTGGGGCTGACAAAGTATGTGACGAATATTTTGCCACTGAAGTTGTGGTAAATAACATATATGACTTCAACTTGGCATATTGTTTTGCAATTTAATTTGGGCTTTACCATGCTGCTGATACTTCCTGCTGCCTTACCTTCCTCAGCTGATCACTTGTTTTATGTAGCTCTTCTTGCTGATTACATCCTTAACCTATACTTCTGGAATGCTGATGCTAAATCAAATCTGCAAATTCATAATGCTTACACACTTGGTTCTCTGCCTCCTACCCTCAGTTGCCCATACTGTTCTCAACACTTCCATAGTAAAGGTGGATGCACTCAGCACATACAAGCTAAGCACCACATAGGTGGACATGAGCCACATGGGTCTGATCCACCTCACAGTTGGAGCTCTGGGAGTATCTGGGAATAGTCAAGTACTTTTTGCATTCCTTATGATAGGTTCATGCAGCAATGTGAAAGCCTCCAGACTCATTCAAACACATTTCGAATGATTTCAAACAGTTCCAAGCAAGATCAAATGATATCGCACGCCTCAAAGACCTTGTATTCAACTTTGATCATTCACACATCCAGTTTACATATTCTTCAGCACCACTTGAGTATTAAACGACCACCTTTGATGCTCCTCCAAACATTCTAATGACTTTGAACAGATGTGTCATAGCTCAAACAGCTCAAACAATTTTGATCATGTTCGAACTTTGAGGATCTTTCTCACATCTCATCGCAACATCTGTAGGCTATCTACCGAGTTACCTTGAGCACTGTACAAGCTTCGACAAGCTTTCATGATCACCATGACTGTCTTTGATTAACTTCGATCAATTTTGAGTGAACTTTGACCGCATTTAGGCCTATTTTGAGCACTCCAGCAGCTGTATTTCTTATCGTCAAATGTTGTCCCTTGCTACCACATTGCTAGAGGTCATACAACACACTTATAGGACACAAGATGAAGAAACACATTGCATTTCTGAAGGACATGGGACGATTTTTGAGATATTTTGAACTCCTCAAAGGGGGAATGTGGTATCACAAACTGTTTATATCATTTCCACATCATTTATTGTTTTACCCATTGTTTTTAGGCCCATTTATTCACTTACTTCCTGCCTCATGTTTGCCTCATGTTACATTTTCCCTTCTAGTATCATTTTCTTAAAGTCTATAAAAGCTTGTATCACTTATCTTTTCAACAAGAAACCATTCAGGTTCACTTCACTATTGTCTGATTTGAGAGTCCCAGCTCTTGAGTCCAAGAAACTCATCTTAGTTCAAAGTCGGTCATGTCCTCATTATTAGTCTATCAAACATCATCATCCCCCAGCAAATATCAAATTCCCCTCAGCCACATCCTCATCTCACTGTCCCATCCTCTTCCCTGTTGAATGACTGTACTTTCATAGTTCGATCAGCCTTGAACTTTGATCAAGCTTGCGGTATTACATCACATATTGCTCAAAATTCCTCACACTTCCTCGCTATCAACTCCCCTAACCTTGAACTAGGTCCTCTAACTTCGAACCAACTTGCTTTCTATACTAGACTGGATGATCCCCTCAGATACCTTAGTTTTAGGTTTTTGTTTGGGTTATCCTACTTAGCACTATCACTGCCATTGCCTGTTACCTCCACATTGCACTCATCTCCTCCTGAATTGGACTACAAACAGGCTTCAAGCTCCATTCCATTTGAATCTAACACCTCCTTCATATGAAGATGTCAATCCTGTGAACACTGACATTGATCTTGATGTGAAACAACCTTTTGATCTGAATTCAACCCAATCCAACTTATATGGTGACCAAATGAATGAAGATCTGCCACCTGGAGAGGATAACATGGAACAATGGCCTGATCCTCCACATCCTCCACATCTTACATGTAGCTATCACTCCAAGATTGATGGTGAGTTGAGTGCTTTTAAGAGGATACCAGCACTTATGATGATTATTTTTAGGGAAAATCTGTGACAAGAATGGAAATGACTTACCACCTGACACTTCCCCGCCTTCTCATGATTCAGATCTGGGACCTGACAACTGGACACCATATGATAATTGCCTTCAATTTGAAGTTGCCAACTTCCTGTTTCATCAGAATCAGATGTCTGCCAGGGATATCAATTGCATGCTCAACCTCTGGGCCATGTCTCTTGCCATCCACAATGATGAACCCCCATTCTCTAACACTACAGATTTGTATAGAACCATTGATTCTACTCCCCTTGGTGGTTGCCTGGGAATCTTTTAGTTTACAGTATAATGGCACACAGCCTGCAGAAGGGGTTCCATCATGGATGCAAGCAGAGTACGATGTGTGGTTCAGTGATCCGTGTGCTCTTGTACATAATCTCCTGTCAAACCCAGATTTCAAATCTGATTTTGATTATATGCCATTTCAAGAGAAGACTACTGATGGAGTCCATTGGTGATAGTACTCGACCAGAAAACCCACAACAAAACCCTACAAAAGCTTCATATGGTATAACACAGGTCAGAGGAAGGTAGCGAGGTGGTACTGTACTTTGGGACCTAGGTCAAGGTTGTGGGACCCAATAGCGAGGGAATGTGAGAAATGACAAGTGGTGTTCAATGAAATATAGAGCTTGATCGGGCTACAGAAATGGGGTTTATGAGAGGAGAGACAATGGGAGGATGATGATGGGATCAAAAGTGAGGGGAATATGATAATAGCAAGGAATAAGCGAGGGACAAGGGGCTTGATATGGAGGTTCAATAAAATATTGAGCTAGTTTGCAATGATATCACAAAACTTTGAACTAGAATGAAATACTTGGACTCAAGAGTATGGCCTCTTGAATCAGACTACTGGGATTATAATGTGATGGGATTCTCTCTGAAACAGTACATAATACAAAGTATATATGACATATGAAAAGTAGTCCTAAAAAGGAAAGTGTCCATGTGTCAAACATGAGGCAGGCTGTAATGATCAGAAGGGGCTAATAATTATGGGTAAATGATGAATTGATGTGAAAAGGAGGTAAATGAAGTGAAATCAAAAGGTACAAACTCGTGTTCCCTTTGAGGAGTTTGAAATATCTGAAAATACTTCTCATGTCCTTCAAATAACAATCATATCTATTGTTCTCCATGCAATAGGCTTGTCAAACGATGTTGTGAGGTGTGGGGGTGTGGTACGAGTGTCTAATGATGAGATAACAGCCACTGAGGTGCGTGAAGTATGTTCAAAGTTCATTCAAAGATTTTTGAGGTTGTTCAAAGTTGTTTGAGATTGATCGATGATGTTCAGGATGTTCACAGATGTTCATAGATCGTTTGGATAGACTCTATAGATGTGAGAAAGATCTTCCAAAGGGGTTCGAAGAGGTTTGAAGAAGATCATCGAAGTTCAAGCTCATTCTAAATTGTTCAAAAAGTTCAAGACCTTGATATGTTTGTTTGAGTTCAATTGAACATTTGAAATGCGATCAATATTTGTTGAATGATGGTCGGAGATGGTCATACAACATGTGTGTGCTCCTGTGAATGTTCGATGTCAGGTACAAAGACTTTTGATAGCTCAATATTGCTTTATATTGTTTGAGAATGCATTCGAAGATCAATCTAACTGTTTGTAGATGTTCCTATGCGCAATGCAGAAACTATAGGGTGTTTTCCGAGTACCAGATGCGAGGTGGTATTATCATCAGTTCCAAGACTTTATGTCTGGAAACTGGGCCTGGCATCAAGCCATAAATTCGTTCTATTTTTTTTCATAACTCAATGCTGATTCTTGTCATATTAGGGCATAATAGCAGAGCATTGCAAAACACATGGCTCCGTCTTCTGCCCCATCATTCTTGGTAGTGATAAAACCACAGTTTCCATAGCTACAGGACACAATGAGTACTGGCCGGTTTATCTTTCCATCAGTAACATTCACAATAATATTTGATGTGCACATCACAATGGTGTGGTGCTCCTTGGTTTTCTTGCAATTCCTAAATGTAAGTGTAATATCAAGCTCTAGTATCTTTCCTGATGTATATCTGTGCCTTATTTAGCAACTTATGAATCCCACGACAATGCCAGCTTTCATAAATTTCATTGTCAACTTCTACATTTGTCACTCACCAAAATACTTGAATTGCTCAAACCTGCTATGACTAAACCTGAGGTTGTTCACTTTCCCGATGGACATTTCAGAAAGGTCATCTATGGGCTTGGCCCCTACATTGCAGACTATCCAGAACAGGCATTGCTAGGCTGCATCATGCAAGGCTGGTGTCCAAAGTACATCACAGTATCCCCACTAGCTATATACATCACTGACATGCCTTTACAGATGTACCACACCTGCAAAAGACCTTGACTCTGGTTGGTATGGGCACTGCTCTCAGGCGCATGCTGAATTGTTAGTCAAATAATTTGAGTTAGGTATGCTATGGGACAAGTATGGACTTGTTGGGGTTATCATTGTTAGTTCTCTTTTTCTTGCCCTTCTCTGCCTGTGCCTCTGATCACCATTCTTTTAGCCATTCACAAGTGGTTTCCCCAGAGCTGATATCAACAAGCTGCTGTCCACCTGACCTATTACATCAGCTGATCAAAGGTGCCTTTAAGGACCATCTTGTTACATGGGTGAACAACTACATCAAAGCTGAATATCCAGCATCAGAAGCACAGAAGATACTTGATGACATTGATCAGTGGTAAGTTTGCCTCATCACAAATACACATATCATTGCTGAATCAACTGTCTTAGCATAGCATGAGCCCCATCTTTTGCAGGGCTTTGACGCTTTCATAAAGGCTGGAACTTCAAGCAATGGACCAGGGATGATTCTAAGGCACTGATGAAGGTGTGTAACTGCTTTAACTCATATATTACTTGTGGTGATGTGGCGAATTTGTGTGCAGGTTTATCTACCTGCAATTGAAGGCCATGTACCAGATGATATTGTGCAGGCAATGCATGCCTTTCTAGAGTTTTGCTACATAGCTCATCATAGTGTACATGATACAAACAGCCTGACTGCCTTGGACAATGCCCTTCAACGATTTCATCATCATCGCAAGATCTTTCAGACAAGCGGTATTCATAATGACTTCAATCTTCCTTGGCAACACTCTCTTAATCACTATGTCAAACTCATTCATGCCTTTGGATCTCCCAATGGCCTTTGCTCGTCCATCACAGAATCCAAGCACATCAAGGCTGTGAAGGAGCCGTGGTGATGCTCAAGTCATTTCGAGGCACTCAGCCAGATGCTGCTCACCAATCAGTGCCTCGATAAACTTGCGGCTGCTCGTGTTGACTTCACTGACTGTGGGATGCTGGAGGGCACCTGTTTATCATTGGTTTGGGATCAGATTCTTCATATGTGTTTCAGTTATATTCCTAATAATTTTTCAAACTGATATGTGGGTATAGAAACAAATCAGGCTGCTTCCAATGCTGATATATCACAGCTCCCCATCCATCAAGACCCTCTTGACAACAGGCCCAATAGTTACAACCTTGATTGCAATGGCATCCATATTCCCAATGAAGACAACCATGATGCAGATGATGAAGACAGTGGTGACATTGATGGCCCCAGAGTAGACACCCATGTTGACCTGTCAAAGATGACATGTAAGTAGTGTATGACCTGCTTGCCACTGAGATAAACTAAGCTGTATTACAGTACTCAAAGTCTACCCAGAAGATATTGCCACTGAAATTGCACAACCTGACCTCCCTGATCTCATACAGCAATTTATCTACAATCAGCAGCATCATGGCTCTCATTCTGAATCTGACACTAGTGTTTCCAACCTCCCTATATTTTATGGCAAGATAACCCCACCCTTCTGCTGTTGCTATGTTCCATGCACCCAGCAACATCTCAGGCATTGGTGGCATGTGTTGTGAGCATATACATATGCGCTGTGAAATCTTGGAGGAAGGGGCCTGGCCACTATGATACCATCTTTGTCAACACTGACCCTTCCATGGAAGGTATGCAAGGGCTCAACATTGCACACATACAGCTTTTTTTTCATTCTCTCATGATGGCGTTGAATATCCCTGCACTCTCATACATTGGTTCTCACATGTGGGCAACTTACCAGATGATAACACGGGCATGTGGGCAGTCAAGCCAGATGTGTTGGGTAATGGCGAAGCATTTACCTCAATCATTCACCTCAATATGATCATTTGAGCTTCACACCTTATCCCAGTATTCGGCCCCCAACATGTTTCAAAGACTCTTTCATTCACAGATACACTTGATGAATTTTCCAGCTTCTATGTCAACAAATATGTTGATCACCATGCTTTCAAAATTGCTTTCTTATATGGCACTACTTTTGATTGTCTTGATAATGTACTTATGCTTACACTGCTTTTGCCCAGACTTGGCTTGTCTTAGGTATCTTCATGTTTTACTTACCTTCCTGTAGTCTTACAACTATTTGATGTGTATTGACAGCAATGTTTTGCGCAGTGGGTAAACAGAATGAATTTTTTTGTACTCT
>QLOK01017665.1:0-25634 GCA_003313805.1 Tricholoma flavovirens
CCCCCCCCACGTGACAGCCCTCAATTACTTATTGATGCGACACAGGCACGCTCCATCGATAGTCCTCAGGCTGGTTATCTGTAGCATTCATACTTTGCCTGCGACTTGGTTTGTTTTCTCGGAAGTATACCTCTCGCGCCTTGTCTTATTCCATAAGCTTTCCGGGCCTCTGATGGCGTTCGCCGTTATCTCTAGATCACAGATTCGTAGAATTGTATACTAACAATGCCTTTCTAGACCTTCTGTCTCAAGTACTATTATCCAGGTTCATTGGTGTTGGACAAGACAAATCGCTTGTCGGTTCGTACTCATAATTCTCCCATCTACTCTCAATCTAACACTTTACATCTCTACGTTTAGGATCAATGAAATGAGGTCTCAGGCTCGTCGATTTTACTAGATGCTGCAACATTGTTCGACGAGCGCCTGGCACTGCTCCGATCACGGTCAAAGTTCCCGGAACGAATCGACAAAACTCAACGCGCAGAACAATCTAATTAGACCAACATCAACACTGCCAAGTATCAGTCGTGATCCCAAGGTGAAGCTTTGGCTTCGGTTACAGAAGCCAGCTGTGCGGCGTTCGTAGTTCGTGTCAGTAAGTTTGCTTCATGGCTTGATGTCGAGTCGAGTTGGTTATTTTACCACCCTCGTCCCTGACGTTATGTCATACCCAAATAATTCTGAGTATACTTCAAGGTCGAGAGAATCAGCTTGATCTTTGTATATTTGGTATTGCAGCTCCGGGGCGTCCTTCCGCCTCTCTTCGGATATCTTCTACTGCTGTGAATCGTACAGGATACCAACGAAGTCTCCACGATCACACCTTGCATATACTTTCTATACTTACTGATCTGCCACACCACGTCTACAGTTACCTTAGATTCAACGAGAAACACCGCCGAATTCTGATGCATAGTATTAGACTACAGAATCATCGATTAAACAGCAGTTGCTGAAAGTTCCGAGTTAATGCAGATGTCATTGTTCTTCACGCAGCTGATGATGTGATAGACTTATGTTGGAAGCTACATGAGCAACGTCAACAATAGAAGCAGCGGCTACGAAGAGGAACGGGGTTAGGCGGAAAATATACGGAGAGGCGAGGAGATCGAGATCGAATCCACGAGAACACCAACTTGAAATCTAGTAGAGTATACGAGTAATTTCAAATAGTCTACAGCCATTCATCCTGGCCCACAGCTTCCAGTTTTCAACCCTCGGAGTTGCGTAATATTTCCTTCATACGCCGAACACCGTTGACAACCTTCTCCTTTGCCTTCTCAATCTCCTCAATCAGCTGTTCCATTCTCTGGAACACCAAGGTTTCCGGGTCGCCATCACCAGTAGCGGCCTCGGTCAACAATTCCAACTCTTCCGCTGTGATATCATCGAATTCGGGTGGACAAAGATCCTCAAGTTCTTCCTCCAACTTTTTAAGTTTCCTTTCGTCCTCTTGGAACTGGTCCCATTCAATCCTTCCGATCAAGTACGAGGTTGCATTCCGATACTCGGTGTGGTCATTGTCGGTAAGAATTATGCCTGGAACATGTTGCCATGGTCCAGCAATGACATCCGGGAACGATATGGCAATCGGAGGCATGTTCTCGAATCTGAATGCAACATTCACATGAACATCGTTGGGAATGCTGTCATCGATGGCAAACTTGGACACCTGGACCGCCTGACCCATAGTTGGCAATGAGCCTAAAATTCGAGTAGACAGCTTTCCGGAAGTGGTGCACAGTTTGACATGCAGGGCCTGTGAGTTGGCCACTTTAGAAATATGGATACGCTCCAGATCTTGACCATTTTCCGACAACTGCCACAAGAGGAATACAGTCTCGGCCTCGCCGGAAAAAGGTGAACGACCAGCAATCCTGCGGACGACAGTGAAGGACCTCATATCGTACACGGAAAGCACGAAATAGTCTGCGTCGTATGTATCGTCGGATTTCTTCTTACATCCTCCGGTGATGGCAAACAAGAGATCTCCATCGCGGTTAAAGACCAACTGGTCCGCGCACCTCTCTATTTCAGGATTAGTATGCCGAAGTAAAACTATGAATGTATGGCATCTTACTTGACATCAGCTGTGGCTTCAAGGCACATTCTCCATGTGTCCCAAAATAAAGACCATCGCCATCCTTCAATGAAGCACGGGTGGAAAATGCAAACAATCCGGATTCTGGGTCAGGACTGAATGCAAAGCTGACGACCAAGTTGGATGAGCAGTACTCCGGCTTCTGTCCGTGCCATTCCCAGAGCAACTCCGCAGCATCATCTAGCCTGTAAATATTAATGAATGGGTGGTTATAGTCATTGGGCAACAGTAGTTTTCCCTCTAGTTCGGTGGGTTTGTCAAATGCCCCAATCATAGCGACGGCCTTTTGCGAAATCGAAAGAACAGTCTGCTGGAGATGGGCACAGAAATGATCATCCTTGAGAGGCGGGTCAAACAGTCGTGTATGCTGTAACAAGTTCTGTTTCAGTGGTTGCATATCCCAGATGATCGGAAACTTGAAATCCACGAGTTCGCCATCGATCAGTTCAAACTTATTGCCCATGAACCTAAGAAAGCCGTTGGATTCGCACACACCGTGCGGGTAGCGTCTAAAGAATGCAACGATATCGTAGAGTTCCACGTCAATGGGGAAGATTCCTGTCGAGACTATTGAGCCAGTCCGGAAGTTCCAGCATTGATTGTTGATCTTCTGCTGAGGCCTAATGCGCTTATCAACAACTGCTTGAATTATGAAGGTGCATGTATACCAACCAAGACACGTCTCCATCTTCGTCCTCATCATCGTCCTTATTTGACCTCGTTCTAAAATGAACAGGGGCATCCATGACCAGTGGTTGAGAGGGGAATGGTATCTTGGACACATGAAGGATATCAGGATTTTTTGAAAACCCAAAGGCGAAGGTTTGACTTTCACTTGGTTGATTGTCAGCGTGATCAGTCCACTCCTCCCGGCAGTCCACTGAGTGGAAGATGGAAAGCCAATTGAACGATGATTTCTGAACACTACAGGTATGAATGAGGTCGTTGTTGGCATCAAAGCGAAAATGACTTGGCGGTTTCACGCCGTCGTATTTCCGAACGATTACGAAGGGTTCAGGCGTTACCACGTCCTCCGCCTTGGTACATTCAGCGGTGGTTTCATGGAGGAATGTCGAACTGTACAGTATGCCATGAAACTTTGCGCTTTGATATCCTTTGATGAGAACGGCGAACTTCTTTTCATCGTGACTGATGCAGGCCCTAAGATCGTTGAGGCTGCCATCCAAAGTATAGTAGTGATGAAATTCTTCTCTGTGGGTATCAAACGTGACCATTGCACGGTAGTCTGTGAGTAGGACTATCCTTCCGCTTGAACCGAAATCCCGTATCACCCAGGAGTCCTCCTCTGTCATCGCCGGCCATCCTAGTTCACTTCTAATATGCATGCCAGATTCCTTGTCAAACGAAGAACTCCCCGGATTGACACGCCAAACTTCCAGTGAATCAGTTGACCGAATAAGCCCAACGGTATTGTCGTGAAAAGTCAAGCTGCAGCAGCCATTGCCAAAATCGGGAGGCAGGTCAGCGAGGAGCTGCCCTGTCTCTAAGTGAAACAGGCCGCTGGGACATAGAATGGTCGTGAGGCTCGGAAAAGAGATGGAGGAGATGCTCCATTCAAAGGACTTTGTCGGACTGGAAGTGTGAGTCCACCGAACCTTTTCAGATGGGCCAGTGACGGCCCAAACGTATGTGGTAATCCCGAAAGACTCCGTGTCCCATGCTTCAACCGCGCCCGCAATGAAACCGCCATCAGGGCTAAAAGCAATTGAACGAAAACCGATCCGAGATTCCTCAGGAACATCGGGGGGCGATACATACCGCAAGACTTTGATGCAATTCCCCAGATGCCAATCGTGGAGAGTAATTGTTATGACGTCTTCATCGTCAGTACCTTTATTCGAACACTGCTTGCGCGCGAGTGCAACCATTGACCCATGCCTTACGAAGTAGTCGTAGTCCCAAATGGGGCTGGGGAATATTCGACGACCCTTCTCTTCCTCAAATCTCATCAACCTCTGTGTCTTTTTCTGGGGATTCTTCGAGCCTAGCGGCATGAAGTCGCCAATAAAATGAACCTCTCCGGGGTGCTGTTGAATGGTATCACACCAGTCATAAAGGGATCCCCTAAAGTTCCGAAGCCATTGGCTCAATTCGAACACCTGTGAGTGGCCATCTGGTGCTCTACTGATCCATTGCTCAACATCCTGCATGATGAACCTAAGGTTGTCCAGGTGCGGTGACAAGATGATTGCGGATTGGATCCAAGTAACAAAGGATCTCGAGGAGAGGAATGATATCACGGCCGGTGCTGACTTGGGTGAAGGAGTATCGAAGTCTGGCTGTAGGTGGCTGGACCAGTGCTGTGCCGCATAGGCTAAAAACGGATGACGTTGAGCGAGTTCCTCTCTAGCTACGCTCTCAAACCTCTTCCTGGACAGCAGGGGCTCCCTAAAGGTGCTGAGCGAGAGATAGTCCAAACAGCAGTCCAATAAACGTCGGTGTGAATTTTCACGATCCATAATAATCTGATCGCGTCCAAGCATGCTCTGCTCCTCAAGGAATTGCCGTGCAGAGTGATGGACCACCCGAATCTGACTTCCAACGACTTCAATAAGAGGCGACGCGAGGCGCTCTATATTTTGTACTTCGTCCCGGAACACGTTAAGATCATTAGGTCTCGAAAGAATTCTCGAACCATGCGAAACCATAGAAGCCTCGGAAAACTCTTCCAACCTTAGTGGTCGTGACCCAAATACAGCAAAAGCAAAAATTAACCTGGCAACCTCTTTTGTGCGTGCGGTAGATTCCATAAATTCTTCCTGCAGCTTTTGGTAAATCAATTTGTAGAGCTCCCGCAGACCTCCAGGAAGAGCCTGCATCTCGCGACGAATATCGTCTGCATCTGCGGTGTTGCTAAGCTTGCGAAGCAACAGCTTGGAGTATAGGAACAGCCCATCACCGGTGGCCTGCAACCTCTCCAAAATCTCATCTCGTATGGGTTGTGAGAGTTCCCGGAGCCTGGAGCCCTGGATCTCCGCTAATATAAAGGATCGGTTGTCTTCGTGCACATCGGTGGGAGCTATCCTTAATATGCTGCGCAGATCGCCGCCGAGGTACTTGTAATCTCGATAGATGTCAGGGACGTTCCTGCTTATCATAAGGATTCTGATGCCGGGAATCGATTTGAGCGACATCAGCTTCCGAAGCAGTTGCCCATTCTCCCGATCTACGCATTCGTCCAACCCGTCGATGACACAGTGTAACTGTCCGAATTTCTTTACCAGCGAAATGAACAGCTCCCAGAGTCGATCAGCGTTCAGATTTCCCGGGGAGTTGGAATGTTCTCGAAACTCCAAAATGTCTTCAAAGAAGGACGTGTCCAATAAGGCAAGTTGATAAATCAAGGTTCGTATAACGGTTAGCGTTTCGTCACGCTTTGCTCCACGACTGATTCCCGTGTACTGGCTGTTGCAGAAGAAGTAGATGGCCGGGCGTCCCGATTTGACGATGGTGTCAATAACGTAAGAGGCAAGGATGGTCTTGCCACACCCAGGGCTACTGTCGGAAAGTCAGATAGAGCGCGACCTTCTCTGAAGAAAACTACCCATTGATCCAGAGTTCCCGCCCAGTCCCCCCATCATCCTGACTTATCCAGTGAGAGAATTCGGGTTTCTTCAAAATCCAGTCACAAGTTCCGTTCAACCGAGCTTGTATATGCAGCTCGATAGCTCCTTCGTAGTCAGCCGGCGATAACCAGCTTGTCACCTCTCCTACAATCCATCGACTGACATCAGCTCAGGGGATAGGAGATCCGAAGGGGGATCATGAAGACCTTTAATCCTTTTTTCGCTCTCCTCCGCTAGCTGCTCTGGAGAAAGCTGACTCCCTGCGACGGCCGTGAAACTGCCACCATAAATGGTAATATTCGATGCGCCTTCGAACATAGACATGTCGATGCTAGAAATTAGAAATACCGAAATATAATCACCCGAATTCAATGAAATGGTAAAAGAACCCACAAACCTTGATTGGTACGATGCTTAAATCCTGTCCACCGGAAGACACAAGACCGAACACCTAATATAATTACAACGGTGAACAGATAAGGTCACCTGACGTAAAGCCGCTTCGCGAATTGAATCTGCACGCCAACACAATGAAACCGTCAGGGATTCGTCCAAATGCGAACTTAGGAAAACCACACCACTTTCAACGACGAATCACTACAATTGGAGGGAGGTGGGTAAAAAGCGATTGCTGGCGAAAGCTTTCAGGGCAGTGATAATTAAGGAACACAAAAGGGGCGATTCCTTTGTTCAAGACGTCCGTCAAAAACCAACTTCAGATGCTTCCCACGCCTGGAAGCAACTGTCTTTTCATTTCCATCTGTCGTAGTGCGGTCTAGTTACCAGGGAACCGTGGAATACCCCCACACTACAACTTGAATGGATGTCCAGGAACTCGCAAGTGAAGAGGGCCGCGGGGCCAGCCAGCTGCCGTACACCATATTATATGCTTAGAATGTGCGTGGGGATCTGATGGCCGTCGATCATGCAAGGGAGGCAATGATGTTAGCTTTGATGGCGGGACGAAGAGTGGAAGAGTAGCCTGGGTACCGTAATGACAGTCACGGTGATAACCTGGACTTGCAGTGTCAGCTAGGTACCAAAACGACGTTATGCATGTACATAGTTCCCAAAGAGATGAAAACGATTGATGCGATCCGCCAAATCCCCTACGGTGATCATGGTGCCATTCCCTTCGATTGCACAAGGGGGTTTCACATAAAAACTGAGCAACCGGGGCAGGTTCCAATTCATCGGGGAGAAAGCTGCAGCGCGGTAAAAAAAACATTCCCACACTTGCAAATGTGGCTGTGTCGGCACATCGGCACGTTCGAATTATTTGAGAACTTTCCTTGCCTTTCTCAGAAACCAGACATCATCACCAATGTCCAGCTTAAAAGTTTGCCGTCCCTTCGCTTACTGAGTTGCATACAGTAGCTTCAGCAACACCAAATAGAGGGATTGCCATGGCACTAACAAATGATGAGGGGTGTTCCACAGTTGGCTCTGGTAATTTAAAATTGATATCGAAATTGTCATATGCAAATGCTGTGGTTACGGTATGCACTGCCATTTGAATTGGGGTGTGGCCAAGCTTTAGCAGAAAATGCTTGAAAGATCAAGCGGGTCTTATGTGGAAGTAATGATGAACGTCTGGTATGGCCCGCCATCCCACAGATACATAGGCTCTCTTCATCACCCATCCAATATCTGGGTTGCTGGTGGACATGAAACTCTAGTTTTGTGCATGGACCAAAATGGGCTACTTGTCTCGACAACTATTTAAAAATTGACTCTTGGATCTTTCTATTAAGTTGCATCCCTCTGGTGCCAAGCTATTCCTCATTACTATCTATTGGCCATGGTCTGGAATCAAGATCAAAATCAAATATGTTTAAACCAACACCACGCAGAGCAATTTCCAAATGTGTATGTTATAATAGCTACACTATCTTTTGCAATTACTTAGCTAACACCAACGACTGACACAATCATTCACCCAACAGTACCGCCCGCCTCACATGATTAACGAAACTCTCAAACAATGCCCTGTCACATCCGTACACCCACTGGAATTCCAGACCCAGCTGCTTCAGCTCCCTTTGATCCTCGCGATCAAATTCTCCAGTAAAACGAACGATACACACGAGCGCAGCCGTGGCAAAAAAGTCTGACATTGCTTCCAACTGGTCTTGGTTTATTGGCAATGGAAATTCCGCCGTCGTAGCAGCATTGTCTCTCCTTCCTCGTTTACGACGTGCACTCCGTGACCACGAATCACAAGAAGCGCGAAACAGGAATCCGGGTGGTAGACCATACTGATCTATCGTTGCCTGTACTTGTTCTTGCCCAATTTTGTATTCTTCCACAACCGCATCATCGATGGACGAAAGAACGCTCCGCAGTGCGATACAGATGGAATTACAGCCGCTTATAGTCACACTGGACCCTGGAATCGGAAAATACAGGATGTTGCGCGCAGGCATGAGACGTTGCAGCGCTGAGTTCCGATGGTCGATACGGGAAATCACCTGCGCCCGGAGATAATGGACATCAGATTGGTAGAAAAAGTTTAGTAAACAAAGTAGGGGAGACGAGGGAATGATAGTGAAACCTACGTCAGGCATCCGAAATGCGTTCAATGACCACCCAACAGCCCATCGTCTGGTTTGTCCTTGTACGAACTCTGTGATGGCGTAATTCGTTATCTGTAGAGATGGTGATATCAGCTGTGGACTTCTGTAACGATGCGATTAAATAAGAGCGGTAGCACACTTTGTACCCCCGGATTACTTCCACGACATTCGTCACTGACGATAATTTTCCTAGCATTGAGGTATACCACCTTGATCTGAGTCTTGATCTCGCCCTTTGCCCGGGGTGCTCTATCACCGATTTGTGGTCCCTAGAAAGAGACGAGATAGGAGAAGCCAATGCGGGGGGTGGATCGAGTTGATCGTTCTCTTTGCGTCTACGTTTCACCGGTGGATCCTCGTCCGTCATGTCATTCCCCTGCCTGAGAAGAATATCAGACAAGCTAACCTCTGAAGAAGTAGGATCACACCTCGTTCTAACACTCTCCCTCACCATCTGCGTCACGAACTGAGCCTCTCCCCCTGGCGTTATCATCTCCACCGGCGCGCCTGTGCAAACCTAGTTACAAGAATGAACTTTGACAGCATGCACGACGAGATAGGGAACTTACTCCGGACGGTAGTCCCTCCTTATCCCACCCACCCTTCGCGGCCTCTACCTCCACCAGTGCACTGTAGAAAGGAGGGTTGCACATCGTGAATTCGATCGTTAGGCGGCTGAAACGGTTCTGGTAAGATGGGCGTAGAGGCAGGGAATGAGATAGACACACTCCTGCTCTTTGTGTTCACGTTCGTTGCCTAAACTTGCACCTGGAGCTTCTTCAAAGAGATGGTCAAAGCCGAAAAATAGTCCCGCCTCCTGTCCTTGCGCTACATCATCTCCACTGGCCGAGTCTACCTTGACAACGCGTATACGATCCTCTAGCTCATTAGAAGCAACATTTTTCTGGGCGCATGCGAACGACCATAGGTCAAGTTCTATGGTAAAGCATAAGAGTGTGAACATGGAAAGCTGTTGAAAGGAAGAAATCTACCTACCGGTAGCCACAAATCTCCAGGAAGGTTCGAGTGTGCAAGCAAGAAGTGGGTAAATAGCTGACGCGCCTGTACCTCTGCTATCAGTACGTATGAGAACACGAAAGGTTGGCGAATGACGTACATATCAGATCCATGAACCATGGTCCTTTCGTTGCCAAACCTGCTAGGTATTCCTACTGTATGAGCCTGCACAACATCCTGGATCCAAAGCACATAGTTCAACCTGCACGATTTCGTGTCCTCAACTCATTAATTTCTCGAGCCAAGCTGAGAAGTAAGCAGACCTATTTGGAACCTTGCATTTGTTCAACACGAGAATCAGTAAGGAGGAAAAACATTCATGACGCACAGGTGGGCAGAGCCTGTCGGACGGAAGTTGAACGGTGAGATGGAAATCGTGGTAGAGAAGCGCCTCCGTCAAGCATCTGCATCCGTGTTCATTGCCTTCAGCAACTTTTAAACATAGGCATTGATAGAACACACCGTTGAGCAGCTTCATCTTTAAAATTGATCTTACGTCCGATGAGACTAGACGTTCTAGATGTTAACTGTAGGTAATACGAGGAAGAGATCAGGGAACGGACTATTGTCTGAGAGGCGGGTAGGCGTTGGCAAGGAGCTCGAAGTCGGGTGGGTGTTGATAAGGATTTCGAGAATGCATCGAATACCTCAAAGCTTACAATGTACTACCACTAAACCAACTCCTATCCCTATAATTAGAACATCTGCTGCAGAATAAAATACATAAGAATCGGATGTGGCATCGTAAGCCACGTATTGTACGGAATGTCCAGGGAAGTACATATGTTGCAAAGGTAAAGAAGGAATAACGACTGTATCTCATCGCAGGCCACTTTACCAGCTCCACGATGTGACGGTAGAGGCGAAACCATTCGTATTAAGTTTCTGATTGATGATGCCTTGTCCCTCGACGCTAAGCTGGAAGGTCGTCGCAACTGTCGAGAGGGTGTAGACTGACACCGACGACTTAAAATCAATATCGAGCAACTGTGATTGGCAGGTCGCGTTCGCGATGCAACCTTGGGTGTAATTCTAGAACATATATGAGCATACGATGAAAGGGTTTGTTTGGCGTGCACGAGACGAACCCGGAAGAAGCTGTAGAGACCAGCGCCTATATGTAGCATGTCAGCAACAGGCATGGTAATCTTTTGTCAACATACCAAAGATAATGATATCTTCAGAGTCGGTGATTGAAACACCCCATGCGGCGGGATTATTACGGGCGAGTTCAGGATCATGGTATGAAGGACTGATAGAGAAAGGAGCAGGTGGAGCAGGAGCTGGCTGGAAATATGGCTATAGAGTAGATCGCGTCTAGCACAGCGATGCATTAACCGATATCGGTTGAACTTACCGTCTCCGTCTGAATCATTCCCATCCAGTGATTTTTCGCATTGACCAAGTTGTACTGATAAAGTACGTGATGTTCAGCTGAAAAGTCCCGACATCAATCAAGAATAGATGAAGAACAAACGAAAACACACATGCTATATAATTATGGCATCAATGCCAAAGCATGAAAATACTAAGGAACCCAACGTACCAGTGCCGATCATCCACACCGGTCCAGCAGACTCGGAAAGTATTCCACGACCAGAAAACAGGGAGACTTGCAGGCTGGTCACTTGATCGTCGAGGTCATGGTCGGCAAGCCACACCCAAGTTCCCTGTGAAAAATCGAATGAATCCAGCATGGGCACTTCCCTAGAGATCGGCACCCACCTCGAGGTAGGCAGTTGAGCCAGGAGTGAGATGCAAAGCAAGAAAGGCAGCATAGCAGTTATCGAAGATAAGGTTGCCATTGGCGTCCTTTGCGATGGTTGCGGGGCATTGAGAGACTTGAAGATCAGTCCCTGCCGCTGATTCACAACGTTGAGCATCATCCAAAGTTCAAAGCATTAACCAGACAAACCTCCGCCCAACCTAATGAATAACAATTCAGTCAAAGTTATGGTAGAAAGTCAGATGAGTCGGACCTAATATGTGAATCCCACATTCCAGCACCACCCTGTTGTCCAGCAGGCTCTTTGACATTCCACTCCACAACGATTGCACCGGGCGCTTCAAGAATTGGTCAGACACGAACTCTCACAGACAACTAGAATAGCTACTTGGTCCAACGGTGGAGAAGATGATGTCGGTAATCTCGGTGACACCCTGTGAACCTTCTTCTCCGACTTTGACCACAACCTGGGGGTTCTCCTGATCTTGAAACGCTTGGCCCTTCCCCGCAATGACCGACCAGGCTTCACCAACCACACGAGTTCCAGCAGGAATGGTAATCGTAGATGTGACGATGTAAGTCCCAGCATCAAAGAAAATTATCCTGCAACCGGCATACTGCAGTGCGAATTTCGTCAATTACTCCAGAGCCAAGGACAACTTGAGCTACAGACCATCTCGAGAACCGCCTTGATGGCGTCAGTGTCATCAGTCTTTCCATCACCTTTGGCGCCATGATCTCGGACGCTGACGAACTGGTTAACAACATAATCGGCATATTGTGGGTGCATCTTGCCGAAGATCCTGCCCTCATCATCAAGCAACACGGAAGGCTTGTGGGCAGCATGAATATCCCCCTGGATGTACATGCCTATCGGGATGACATTCTTATAAACGTTCCCTTGGCCCCATGACTCGACCGTCTTTGTAGTTCCCGGGCAGCCTTCGAGCATAACATGACCAGTGATGGACCCGACCACGATGTTGACGTTGGTGAGCTTGGCGTTGTTGAGGACAATTGATCCTGCGAGTGTACGGTTGAAGACTGAAGTCTGGACGAAGATCGGAGTGTCATTTACGACGGCGTCGATGATACCCTCGCCTTCAACAGTCTTTCATAGCACGTAAGGAACTGTAACGTTCAACATTGGGATATGCAACCCTTACTTGGGCCCCTCCAGGATTGCCAGTAGTCAGGTTAAAACCGACCTAGTTAAGTAGCAGGCATTCAGAACATTTCTTAAAGGTAGAGATCATACGCAACTTTGCAACTGTTGATGTTAACTCCTTGGAAGGTCCAGCCTTACCAAAGACCGTCAGATGGATTACTGCGTATACTGGATGTCGTCTTACCCCAATTCCACGGGGCAGTCACAGCGGATTGCACGTTGTTAGCAGTGATATTTCGGACAGTGAACCTGATAGACAGATTGAGCGCCTCACAAATTGGATGATGAAACGCAATGCGTACTGCTGGTTTCCACAGTTGAGTCCAGATTTGCCTGGGTCCTCGTGAACATAAGACTTTGGAACGTTCAAGAGCAATCACCTCCATTAAAAATCATATCCCCCATATATCCGCCGCTACCGAGTCCACATTAGCTTTGCACCGAGAGAAGAAAACAATCTTTTCACCTTCCGTTTTCCATGAAAACACCTTGATGTGTCGTATCACTATCCGACGACATTTCGAAAACAATATTCATCAGCGATGTTGCTTGCGATAGTTGCCAGTGGATACCAGTGCCATTCGCTGCGGGAGGAACCCTGCCATACTGTGATTAACTAGCCCACAGCAGGGGGAAAGTGCCTACTGTCGAAGATCGATCACGAAGTTCCTCACTGATCGGAAGCTATGCATATAGGTTATTATGAGTAGGGATGTAGTTAATATATACTTGCAAATTGCTTTGATTGATGTACCATTCGGCGCCGTTTCCTCCAGGGATATAGGGATCAGCGTCTGGAATTTGATAAGTTCCTAGCGCATGATCCTACACGATTCAACGAACCGATAACAGCAAGGCCGGTGAACCCTGGTGCCGCGAGAATGGTCGGCGGGGTCTTTGCATCTCCAATTATTTGAGTATAGTAGTAGGCGAGGATGGGAGCAGATACTAGGTATGTTCTATGGTTCAAGGGAGTTAGGTAGTCCAGCGGAATGGAACAAATATGGCGCGAATAGACACCCTTTCGGAAAGTATACTACAGCAGGGGTTGTCCTGAGGTACAGACAGTTAACCGTTGTTCATTGGAATAGGAAATATCCGTACGTGGTGGAAAGACAGTTGCCGTTTCCACAACGGTTTCCGGCGGACACCGCTGCACTGGATGTATGTCAGAAATTGGAATGAAGAACGTAGAGATAGCTGACTTGATTGCAGCAGTGTCGTCTGTTATGCCGTCACCTTTTGCGCCGAAATCCTATGACACTGAGTTCGAATAGAAACTTTGAGATTAGAAGTACTTTACTTTCACGTTCCGGAAAACTTGATACTTGCTGGGATCCGGGTTAAATGCTGAAATACCTTGATGTTTGATATTTTCCATCCAGAAAGCATCAGCTTCGCCCGAAATGCCAGTTCCCAATTCACGAGTGCATGTTGTTGGTGCCCCAAAAACGAATGTAATGGTGTTAAGCACCGTGATGAATAAACTGAGCGCCTTGGTGGGGCTCATTTTAAAAGAGTGACTAGGGTTGGATTTTGGAAGAGAGGAACTTTGACGACCGATTATGTAAAAGCCCTCCGAAACTTTTTGAAGCCGTTTACATAAAGTAGGAAGAGCGCGGTCACAGTAAGCTGAACCGAATTACACTGCAGATCTATGACGATCAAGGGAAGGGAAGTTGAAGCCCCATGTATGCTCGATCGCGCAGCGAGGGCTAAAATATACCATTTCGATGCCGCCAGAGATATCATATGAGCCCATGTTTGTAAGTTTATGTCGTCAAAGAATAGCTTTGGACACGACGGTACTTATGTGTGGACGGAACTTGAAGGAGATGCAACTGGCAAAACATCTCACGATCGATCGCTTTGAAGTTTGCACGTGGCCCATATTTTGAAAACTGGCATTTTCCTCGAAGTTCACCCCCCCAGCTAACAGAGTGTTACTAACAGGATCGAGGCCTCTCAAATGGCCAGCCGCTTGCGATTGTAATCGAAACAGCGCCGACCATGAGTGGTGCCATCATATCATCATATTCATCCATCCGGATTTAAAGCAACTGCTAGGGACGTGTTTCCTCCTACATTGACTTCGACGGAGTCCGATGTCGTACATAAGTGTCAAAGATGTTCCGAGTCCAAGTTACGGATCGAGAAACATGTGGGGACGTGACGGCGGGCCAGTGCGTCCGAGTCTTTGTAGCCAGATCTGATAGCTCGTCTGATGTTTCTGTTAGGTTCTAGATATCGCCGTCCTGCATTATTCATCGCTCACTGGATGTGATAATCTATTATCGACACTCACCGTAATTACCGAAGCACCCACTTTGATGGACCTTTTACCGGATCATGATCTGGAATGTCTTCGTCGGAACTGCGGTCTCGCATGGGGGACCTCTGCTAAGTACGTTCCCAAATGGAAACGACGATTCAGCAGACATTCGCATCATATTGCTTACCAGGTAGTCTGGGGCGATATTGCAAAGGGATGGATGCTTCGGATGTAAATCAAAACGTCAGTCCATGAACACGTACGCTCTCGAGACGTGTAGGCCTGATTCTCTAAACAGAGCATCTAGCGCCGACACAGAGATCAGATGCTAGATCCAGGATTTGAGCTACATGGTACACGAACTGTTAGTGAGCGACTAACGTGCAAGACGAATGTCGATACGCACGTATTCCATTTAGCGTTGCAAGATACGAGACGGACCATCTACGCGAGAGCCAACTTGCTCGCCACAAAGGCTTCCTTACGATGAGATGGGGCTTCTGGCCTGTCGAATGCCTTGAACCCATGGTCGCCTAATTGGGACACCTGTCACATTCGACAAAGCGAATGGTCGGTTTCGTGGTAAGAAATACGGGCGGAGGCTAGAATTCTAATATGAAAGTAGTGCCGAGCATTATCCCTCGAAAATGGACGCTTTGACACCGAGCTATGTGATCAGGGAATCCCCGCTTTGATTTTTGGAGAGACGCTTTGGCACATGCTTCCCCGAACGCGAACGCGAATAGTCACGCTCGCGTTGTTTTGGCTCAAGTCACATGCTAAAATGCAGACTCACGCGTCTAGAGCCACCACTGCTTCAAAACTCTTCACGTCCAGCCATCTGCCAAAAATATCAACGCCCTTATATACTTTTATTCATATAACCCCGAGCCGCTAACTACTGGTACCCCCTTCCCAATCTTTCATACTACCTCCCCTACATTCTGATTTCCGTAATTTTCTGTCCATTGCATGCCACTCACATCTACCATGTCGCACCACCTTCTCCCGCAGATGCCCTTCTCCTTCCCCGAACATACCTACTATCCCCAAGAAATTCTACGGCTGGTCCCTGCGCCCATCGCCCTTGCTCAGCCTCCTAGCAATTGTATAGGCCTCGAGAATAACTCTTACTCGGCATCCCAAGCTGCTGCTGCTGCCGCCTGGTCGCGCGCTTCATCATTGCAGTCACTCAGTGAGATTCAACAGCCCACTGCATCGATATCCAACGGTATGTTCACTGGTTATGCCACATGCCATCGTTGATAAGTCTGACGCACTATCTTGTAGTGCAAATGCGGCAGGCTAAAATGAACCCACTCATCCAGATTTTTCAAAGCTACCCTCCCGAACAAGTGGAACAAGTTTTCAAATTATTTCGGGCGAGTGCGACGACTGTTTCGCCACCAGCGAGCGACGCGTCCTCTACAGTGCCGTATTGCCAACCGTTCGCAAGCCTTTCTGATAACCTGTCACAAGCAGCGGCAATACCATCAACACTCCATGATGCTATTCCAACTTCGACGACCCCCTCTGTCACTAATTCTACTGACGAAACCTTGAACCTCACTATACCCTCCGCGACGTCATTGGGCAAACGTCGAGCGCGGAGCGATTCCATTGGACAAGAGGAGGACAGGGAGAACGCTATGACGAAAAGAAGTACCCGCAAAGTCGCCAACTCCAAGGCAGCGAAAGTCTTATCCAGCATGGGTCCACCTCCAGTCCAAGTTCCCACCTCGGCAGTGATTGCCAATTCACAAATAGCCACCGCTTCAGACTCGACTCCCCCAGTGAAGCGCACACGGAAGCGCAGGTCCACTCAGGCATCCGAATCCTCCGTCCCTAGCATGAGCGCGATGCAGTCCGTTTTCCGTGCTTCAGCGACTGGTTTCCCGGCCCCAAATAATAACCGACCGGGTCATGTCCAGTGGCCGGCTCCACTCGGGCTACCTGAACAAGCCCAACAACTTCCCCCTTACTTTCCACCGAGTGCAGCCATTTCTGCCAATGGAGGACATTTGGCGCCTCAGCCGCAGAATAATCACGCATCTGGTCTACAATACCACCTATTACAGCAGTCCATCTCCACGCCTGCGTCATCCTCTCCCGCAAAACCTGCAAAATGCCTTCTCCCCCTGGAAATGGATGGACCTGCTTTGTTCCGTCTCCAAGTGGCCCTGCAGGAATTGAAACACACAGGAAATCTGCGCGTCCTTTATCCCCTTCTGTGCTATCGTCCTGTCCAGGAGCTCATGAAATATATGCTAACGCAAAGCAAGGGTGAAGTGAGGCGCACCTCGCTTCCCTTCATGCCCACCGCTTTTCCCAGCATCAAGGCAGAGGTACAAATCCCCTCTAGCCAAGCCAACAACCACGTTCGTTCTATAGCCCCGACTCGCTATCATGTCCCTCCTGCTGATGATAAGGTGACCATGCGCATCTCTCAGCAAGCCCGAAATTTTGCTCCTCGTTCTGTCCTCGAGCAGAGCCAGGTGCAGATGATTCCTCAGAATGTTACCAGCAATGAAGTATCGGGCGCAGCGGTTCCGTCCACTGATCTCACAGGTCATATGTATAGTTCGACTCTTCAGCCCGGTGTCGCCACCCAGGTTTCGCATACCACCCACGCCAACTTCAGACATTTCCACGGTGGATCGTCAACGGCAGGTCCTTCGCTCGAGGGCGGAACAGCTCAATCCGCAGAAGCTCATCAAACCTCAGCAGGACATAATCTGTCTGCGTCTGGTATTTGTGAAAGGACAAACCACAACAACACTTTCGATTTCGGTGGTGTGACATGGCCTGACATGTTCTCTGCTGCTGGGATCCAAGCTCTCCCTCAGATTCAGGTATCTGCAGATTCGCCAAGTCCTGTTGGACCTCAGTCTACCCCAGAAATCATCCAGGGAACTGAGCGCATCGCCCTTGGGGAGGCTATAGCCAAAAGACCAGATTTAAATATGCCAGGAGCGTCTGAGATGCATACGCCAGCTTCGGTAGGGGTTACCACTGTCGATGTCGCAGGACACGTCAACGAAAGCCGTGGCGAATCAGCCACAAGCACCTCAGATCTCACTCATAATACAACCTCGGTTGACTCCCACAAGAAAGGCCAAGACCTCGAATCATCCGTACCGGACTCGGACTCCAGCTACGATCAAGAAATTAACCACGCATTATATGGAGACGATGGTCCACCTTCTCCCCTTCCTTTCCCTATGTTCTTCGGCGGCAACTTCGACTTTGATCCGGATGTTTTTCCTGGGATGGGACAGGAGAGAGATCATGATACGTCCATAATCTCAACAGAGCCTGCAGAGTTTAACTTCGAGCGGTGTATCAACTTGGACCCGTAAGGTTTGCATGCACCATACAACATCCTCCATACCTTCCTTTCAAAGTTCTGCGTGTCTCATGTCAAGCTAACAACAACATAAACAAGCCTCATTGACAACTCATTGATAGCTAGTATGTAGCTACTTTACCCACGTAATAAAGTAATTGCATGTATCCTCCTCACTACATTCCTTACCCACACCATCAAATAGCATTCATTTATAATAATTGCCTACCCAGTACTGGAGGATCCTTCCCAGAGTTGAATGTTGACGGCGTGCACACTTGATCGCGTAGTATGGTACATATGCCGGTGATCAAAATGATCAATCATTCGTCCCCATTCAGGATAGTTACATAGCATGGGATTGTCTGAATCCCAGCGGCCAGGCCCCATCGTGACATGTACAGTTCCTGCAAGCATGCTTCAAGTCCAATTCGAACGTGAGGCGAGGTTCTAGATCTAGTAGCTGGCCGTGCTGCCATTTGCCTTTGTCGTAGGTCAGTATCCGAACTTGACTTAAGATGTCTTCACCTGCAGACAGTGATAGAATCATGATATGTGTTGTAGCAATGACTTTTTTTGAAACCGCATAACGCCCAATGTCGGGCCTTGTGATTACAGTTATGATTCATCGGAAACCCGGCCGGTCCATGTATATTTACCCTTCGCCCATCCTAAAGTTCCTCCCCATCTGAACCTCGCGCTACCCAACTAAGCCTGGCAACGATAGCCCACAATCATTACCATGTGGATTGTCCATGCTCGCGCTGCCCGAGTCTTATCCCGCCGGCTGGCCATACCGGCCAACTATCCAATTGCTAGGAACCTTTCTAGCAGTCTTGCAAAGCGTGAGTTCCGTTTCTCCGCTGGTTATATGACTTGGATCACTATCAATGTACCTGACCTCGTTCTCCCAGGCAGCAGTATGACCTCGAAAATCGTAGTGCAAAACCCTGTTGTGGAGCTCGATGGAGATGAAATGACAAGAATCATTTGGAAGAAGATCCGTGAAGAGGTGTGTCGGTGTCGGTCGAATTTTCGCGTGTGGTGTCAAACTGTCCTTTATCAGCTCATTCTTCCTTACCTTCAATTGGATATCAAGTACTACGATCTAGGCTTGGAGTATAGAGATAAGGTACATTCGAGTGCTTACTATCTTGGTGCACTATCAACTCTTTTACCTCAGACGAACGACCAGATTACCGTTGACGCTGCCAACGCTATCTTAGAACACAGCGTTGGAATTAAATGTGCCACGATTACACCAGATGAGGCCCGCGTGGAGGAATACAAACTGAAGGAGATGTGGAAGAGCCCTAATGGAACGGTGTGTATCTCTTCGTACCGTGCCCAGCATTATCCTTTTATGCCCGATCGAATATATAGATCCGGAACATCCTTGGCGGAACCGTCTTCCGTGAGCCCATTGTGTTAGAGCACATCCCGAAGCCAATTCCCGGATGGGTGAATCCTATCATCATCGGACGACATGCATTTGGTGATCAGGTACGCATGCAAATACCTCGCAGGTTGGTGTGCTGAGAAATTTGGCCTCAGTATCGTTCGACAGATTTCGTGGCTCCGGGGCCAGGCAAGCTACAGCTGGTGTACAAACCGGCCGATGGATCTCGAGCGACCACGATGGATGTTTATGATTTCAAGGGACCAGGTGTGGCGATGAGCATGTACAACACAGACGAGGTAGGTCAACCAGTTGTCATTTTTATCCATCACTCTTGCTTAACTCCCGCTCCCTTTGCAGTCGATCACCGGCTTCGCTCACTCCTCCTTCAAGATGGCCCTTACTAAGAAGATGCCGCTGTTCATGTCGACCAAAAACACCATCATGAAAAAGTACGACGGGCGATTCAAGGACATCTTCGAGGAGGTCTACCAGACGCAATACAAGGCGAAGTTCGAGGCGGCAGGGATCTACTACGAGCATCGATTGATCGATGACATGGTTGCGCAGGTGATCAAATCATCGGGTGGGTTCGTGTGGGCCTGCAAGAACTACGATGGGGATGTGCAGAGCGACATCCTTGCTCAGGGATTTGGGAGCCTCGGGATGATGACGAGCGAGCTCATCACGCCCGATGGAAAGATTATTGAGAGCGAGGCTGCACATGGTACGGCATTTAAATTCGTCCTATTTCTCTTCGTCCCTTGTTCACGTAGGTTAAAGGCACGGTGACTCGCCACTATCGAGAGTGGCAGAAAGGCAACGAGACGTCCACGAACCCAGTCGCCTCGATTTTCGCATGGACTCGCGGCCTTCTGCATCGTGCAAAGTTAGATGGGAACGACGCGCTCCACGGTTGGTGTCAAGACCTAGAGGCTGCGTGCGTGGAAGTAATCAACAACGACGGGATCATGACAAAGGATTTGGCGATTGCTATATATGGTAAGGGTATGAAGAGGGAACATTGGGTCATCACAGATGTGTATATGGATAAAGTCAATGTACGTATCTCTATCAGGTCCCTGTGATGATGTCTTCTTATACTTCTGTGCGTTCTACCGCAGGAAAAGCTGCGCGAGAAATTGGCTGCCAGAGTGAAACTATAGATTCAACTAACCTGTGGATGATTTGGATGGAATACCGGGCATTGCACATACACACTACTATCTGTTGTATTCCTTTTACCGGACCACGTGCACGTACGTGTCCTCCTGTTCCTCTGTCCCTTTGTGCATACTGTATGTAATAATAAACAGCACTACCTTTAGTTCATTATATCACGAGTACTCGGTGGGATCCGCCTCATCTCTCTGGGCTCTACCTGTAAGCTTCAATTTCACAATCCATACAGCATTCGTGATACTTACAACAGTATTATGCCCGACGGAAATCTATATTCTCAGGTGAGAAACAATCTGATTCTCAGTATCAGAATGATAAGCCCTTTCGCCATTTACCCCTATTTACCCCCGCTTTATATTTTATCTGATCGTGAGTCTGTGCTCCGGCTGTGTCTATATTTGTACATAGGACCGCCAGCGTCCTGCCCATCAAGACAGATTCCATGATTATTATACGTCATCAGAACCTCGTCCATATAGAATAAGGAACAGTGTCAATAAACCCATCAAGTCGTGAGTGTGAGTACAGTTACCATGGGCTACTAGTATATACTATGAGTCTCTTGTTGTGTCGGTGTGCAGACGGCTCCGCCTGGGCACCTGGCCGCACCAAAACACGGAGTCGGAGGAGCTATAGAGTCATGAATCACTGGCATGATATTTATTCTTAATGCCTTTGCGCCCCTTGATTCTAGTATTCACTACCATGTGCCATGCACATCCCACTCATATCCCTTTGTTTTACAGTACATATATCCCACGCCACACACTGGCAGCTTGGATCAATCTCAGGCTCAGTCACGGTCTATGATAGACGACTCGGAGAGCCTTCCTGAGCCCCTTCAATAACTGATAGGTTTTGTCCAAATCAGGCCTTCTATCAACTGGTAGAAGCAGAACCAACGATGCGTCGACGGATCATATCTAGATCGGCCTTGCTCTGGCGAATGAAGAAACATCTTCCACACTTTTTGTTTTCATGCTCTGGAAGATGATGTATCCCATTTAATTTAACATTCTCGAGTTTCCGAATATTTATGTCCCTCATCTAGCCCAAACGCCCCTATCTTGCGTATTACGTGCCAAGGTTGGGTCAATCAGTTGCTCCATCGAAATGAGTCCAAGATTGTGTCAGGCGATTAATATTATAGATCCAGCTACGCATGGCACAGTCGGGTTGACCCGAAGTCTGTCTCTAAAATTTCTTTGAGATTCGGCGACAGAACGCGCTATGTAAAATTTCGAGTGATCCCTGCCTTGCTTGTTCTAGATAAACATAAATTGGGTGTTTCGGCATCCTCAGTCGCGGGGTCGTTTCCGCACAACTTCGTCACTATCATGATGCTAAGTATAAGTGAAGTCCTGGTCTTCTCCAGGGTTAGACGAGTCGCGTAAATGATTGTCACACAACTTTGGCTGTGGTCGATGAACATCAGAGAAACGGCGACTCTGAGTAACAGCGAGGGATTTGTAGCCTTGATTCTTGTTAGTTCTGTAAACCAACTTGGGTCACGAATTCCATAAGACATGTTATAGTGTCATAATTTCTTACCTTCCAAAATAATTTCTTAGGTCGAGGTTTCAAAGTTCAAACGCATACTTGGCCTCAGTCCCCCAGAAACCATGATGAGTAGCGCTTCAGAATCGGCAGATCGGCCTCGAGCTCCGCATCCTGCCATATATCATAAACCGGTGATGACTTGATCACGACGAGATTTCGCGTCCACCCTCTCCCATCGGTAACATGGGCCAGGGATAGGTTGACGCTATGCACTCCAGCCCCTTCCAAGTACATCACTGAGTGCAACCCAAACAGATCAGTGTTTGATGTATTAGTATGGGGCACAAAACAACCCAAAATGCATCGGTTGCACGAATAATGGAGTGCACGCACGGTATATCTGATCAGAATCGATATCAGCTGAACGAGGTGTGATCATGTGGTGTTCGCAATCCCAGTGATGGTAGATCTGCTCTTCCGTTGGCAAGGACCCGCTCTACTTCGCCTCCCCAGGACGATCAACCCTTTCCTTCAAATCGAATCAAGACGGGGAGTAGTATTGTCTTCTGGAGACAGGATGACTTGGAAGGTCGCGTGTGGGCATGGCTTTCTCAAAGTAATATAAGCCTGAGCGTTTGCGTTGACCACTACAACGCTTAAAGCAGACTCGAATAACTTCATGGTTGTTTGGGCGTATTTTTTTTCTCGACTGATCCTGCCGTAGCTCGTGTATAGTAGAATCCAAATTGAGGTTACGGGCTAAACGTTATTGAATAACAACATAAGACTCTAACGGCAGATTTGGCTCAGTTGCTTTGACTGAACTCACTAGCAGGGGCAGGCCATGGTGCGCATTTGTGGTGCCCCTTTTGGCTTGAGTGAACCACGTGACACTTTGTCAGTTGTTTACTCCATATAAACTGAGTCCGAGTCGGTTCTCTAGACTCGGACATATGAGCCAATATCATATATTATACGATTCTTTCGGCACGACGCAGATTCATCTAGCGGCAGACGATTTATATGGGACACGTTAACATTCCATGACTCAGATCACCTGTAGGATATACTCATTGCTAAGGGGACATGAACAGCTTGGTGACATCTATTGGAAGTCCATCAAATGTCTAGACGTCTACTGTCAAGGCCCATGCACTTGGAGTTCCCAGGACGGATTCAATCGTGCCACATGCATATCAGGCCAGATCCAGGTTACCGACTTCTTGAAGTTACCGATGAACATCATTGAAGTACAAAGTATGTGACTCGATAATGAAACAGGTTCAGCATAGAGGAAACGAAGCACGTGTGGGATTGGTTGAATTCCTGGCTTTGTATAAGGATTGCTGGTAAGCTTAAGGAAGTGAAGTTGCTTACCATTTGCTTACTGTATGTAGGTACCAAAGCAGATGGCTCTATCTCAGGCCAACAGTGTGCCTGTGATTCAAGCTTGTGGAGCCCGCCGGTTTACCGGACAGTTATCTCTCGGATTAGGTCAACAGGATGGAGATCATCAACTTGAAGTTTCATATCATTATGTCACTGCTTTAGCCTACAGACGTGAGTTTGTCGGTTTCCTTTTCGATTTTCCCAGTCTCTCATGCACTGGCATGTTCCCGGTCTGCAGTATACCGATTTGATATCCTTCTGTTGCGTACCTTACCGTCACGGTGACCAGGTCGCTCTCTACGGCTGACCTTGCTTCGTCACATACACATGGAATACAAATAGAGATACTGTCCCCGATGGATATAACCGGGGATGCGAAATCCCATTAAAAGAGGATTGCTGTTCTCAGCATGCTAGAATGATCTCATCAGCGCCCCCGAGGTCACCATGGCTCAAGATGCGCCTCTGACCTTTGAAGAGCGCCAGCTATCCATTTTTATCCTTGGACCCTGGGTAGGTTGAGGGTGCGTTATCGGAGACCTATTGCTGAACCTCTCATTCGCAGGTGATAGGCTGCTTTTTGGACCTCCTTCTTCAGGGCATCTTGTTCGGCCAGGTGTGTCAATGGATGTGTGATAGTGTTTCGCCAGCCCTGACTGTCATGCAGTTCAGCGAATATTACAACTCGTATTCTGGTGACACAATTAGGACTCGATTGGCAGTGGCTGGACTGGCAATCCTCACAACTGTCAAATCTGCACACACTTTGTGAAAAATACCACCGTTTCATACTAGTACCCTGAACTAACATAGATCCAGTGGGTCGACTTGGATACTCTTTATTCTTCACTTCAAGGACCTCAATGGGGCTATCGCACTCAACTACACTGCATGGTGGCTTACCGGAAGTGGCTTAATGGTATTACATTTTCCGACACTTTTCCTAGTTCTTAGAAGAATACAGGTAGCGAGTATTGGACTCTATGTACAAACCTTCTTTTGTCATCGGCTCTGGATCATCTCGAAGAAAAACCGGTGGATCGTAAGTACCATTATCGTCGTTCTCCTTTTTGCCTATGTTTCGTGTTGTGTTGCAGTGCGTTATATCCTTCGTACCACATAGGCTCAGCCTGATTTTCCTTCGCATAGACATACTACATATCGAGAGGCGTCAGCGCCGGTCCCCACATCGCTATTTGGTGTACGCCTTCGTCATAAATACGTCTGTGCTACCTTTTCACTTACAGTCCTTTCTAGTTGCTGCCCATCTTAGCTCCGTTTTTGGTTCGTCTCCTGCCAATTATATATTTCTTCAACTAAACCGCTCGACGTTCCGTGTAGCTGGTGATTTTTTGATAACACTATCGACGGCCTATTTCCTCTTGCAATCCAGGAAGGAAGCATTACCACCGTCCGTCTTTCTCCCTTTGATTCAGGGATCATATATCACGAGTTCTATTACAGGACAGCCGGTGTCATCAACGCTCTCCTGCGCCTTACTTTCCAAACAGCAGCGCCAGCTGCAATGTGGTATGCCTTTTCTTAGGACCAGCTCCACATTCATTAACGTTTCCTGCAGCGCCATGATGAACCTTGTCTTCTCTCAAATCTATAAAGGGGAGAATAAACTGATATCTACGGCTTTCAATCAAGGCCTGGCAAAATTATATGCCTTTTCGATGATGTGGACATTGAACGCTCGTTCTGAACTGCGGCGCAACTTCAACCACGGAAATAGTAGTAGTGCAGGTTCATCTGGTCATAGGGTGAGTGCTGTACGAAATCTAGTCTCCTTGCTTATATCTCATGATGCACAATTTAGACAACGCCGCTCACTGCTTCCGGTGTTGGTAAAACTCTTCTGGATGTATGTTCACGCGTTCATCATCTTTTTTAACACTTAGCGCGTGGTTTCAGGTACGGCGCATGTTCCACGACACTGTTGATCATACAAAAAGCGCAAACGACTTCAAGCTGGTGGGATAGCCGCCCCCCTCAGATCTTCCAAGTTTATACTTATCTCCTGTATATATATTTTGGGTTGTAACGTTGGATTGGGCCTTTGTATTTGATGTCTACGTGGGGTATATTGTCTCTCCGTATTAGTTAGCTAACACCAAAGCAACACTCTTCCGTCAATCGTTCGCAAGGATTGCAGTTTCTGTTACGAACGACTGTCAACGGTCAGAACCAAGTGACAGCATAATAGTTATCGTGGTATGTGAGGCATAGGGGCGTCATGAAGGACGATTCTGAAGAGTTGTCGCTTACAAAATTTGATGTGGTCTAGAGGTAAGGCTCCAACCGTTTAACTAGCTATATATGTATAAAATATACAGTAGCTACACGGTTGTTCCTAGAAAATTTA
>QLOK01017682.1:9851-24380 GCA_003313805.1 Tricholoma flavovirens
GGGGGTGACTGAAGTGCAATAAATTCAAAGTACACAAACAAGGCCAAATAATACCAAATATGATTTCAATGATGGGCCAATAATGTATCTTTTTATTTCAAGTTGAATAAAACAAATCAGACAAGAATTGAGCAAAATAGAGTATTTTTGATGATTTAATAACAACTTTTGTTAGCACACAAATCAGATAATATACAAATAGTATATATTTTATTTGCAGGTTTGAAGAAGAACTAACTGAGATACCAGGTTTATTTGATACAAACAATGCCAAGCAATGCCAAATATGATCTCATTGGTGGGCCAATAATGTATCTTCTTATTCCAAGTTAAATTAAACAAATTGGGCAAGAATTGGGCAGGATACAGTATTTTGATGATTTAACAAATAAAGATAAATAGCTTTTATCAGCATAGCATAAAATGCCCAAGCTACATACCATTAAATAAACTCAATTGAATTAAACTGGCTCTCATATAGTCTTTTTGATCTTTTTGATATATTAATAAATAATGACAAACATCTGTAAATATCTCCTAAGGATAGACCAACAGTATCTTTTCATTTGCAAGTTAAATCATCCAAAATAGATGAAAACTGAAAGAGATACTATGTTTAGCCATGACAACAATGCCAAACAATCTCAAACACTCCCAATAACTGGCCAATAATGGGCCAAAGTGAAATGAAACAAATCAGCCAAGAATTGGGCAAGATACAGTATTTTGATGATTTAACAAGTAAAGATAAACAATTTTTGTCAGCACTGTATAAAGGGCCAACCTACATACCCTTCCACAAGTTAAAATAAACTCACTTGAGTTAAAACCAGCTCTGATATAGTCTTTTTGATTTTTTAATATATATGAACAAATAATGCCAAACATCTGTAAATATCGCCTAATGATAGACCAACAGTATATTTTTATTCACAAATTGAATCATCCAAATTGAATGAAATCTGAAGGAGATACAGTATATTGATGATTTAACAAACAAACATAAACAACCTTTGTCTGCACCACCAAGTTACATACCCATCCACAAGTTAAATAAACTCAATTGAGTAAAAACTGGCTCTGATATAGTCTTCTTGATCTTTTTGATCTTTTAAAAAAGAATGCCAAATACTTGTAAATATTTTGAAATGATAGACAAACAGTATACTTATTATTTGCAAGTTAAATCATGCAAATTGGATGAAAACTGAAGGAGATACTATATTTAGCCATGACAATAATGCCAAATAATACCAAACACTCTCCCAATGATTCTTCTATCATGTACTTTCCCATCTGTAGTTAAATGAATGTAATCAGACAAGAAATGAGTGAGATACAAGACTTTGATTGTAGATGTGCTAAAAAAAGCATACTCTAAACCAGACTCCAAACCAGTCGTGAGGCACGGTAAAAGTTTTTTTCCCACATTTTCAAAGACCACAAACTCTGTATTCTTGTGGGCATTTGGGACTGTCAAAACTAAACTGTGTCAAGAAGTTGTAGCATTAACACACCTGAGGAACAGATTACATTTCAATGCTTCCAAAACAACATCCAAATATCTAGAAGGTTCATTTATGCAAACAGCAGCCAGAAAGATTAAGGAGGCTGCACCAACCTTGTGGAACCTTGTCAATGCTCTGTTAGATGCAAACCCAGCGTGCCAACAAGCAATGCCCCAAAGTGAAACTCAAATCATGGAAGAATTGGTGTCCCAAAGAGAAGGTGATCTACTGTAATTCCCCAGATCTCACCTGCTTGTAGTCTTTGAATTGCATCCTTGTGGAACTTAGGACTCATACCAGAGTGAAACCATATGATCTTTTCTTTAAGATGTGGTGGTAGGTTTTCCCATTCCCATTTGGCCATCTCCTCTGACTCATGTCGCTTATTGATGAACACCATGAACTTCTTCAGAGGTGTAGTTCCATCAAGCTGCAAGATGTGCTCAAGATCAAGCATGTGCTTTGCAGAATACTGCATTTTCTCAACCACCAAGCTGATATTGGGCCTGTTGTTTGAGTGATGGATGACAACAGTGTTGGGACATAACATCAACTTTGCCTTCATGTCATTAAGTACAAGGGTCAGCATGGTGGTGGAAACAACATGAAAGGGGATGTGGGGTGGGATGAGCCACTGTAGCCAGCCAAGTTCACCATACTCTGGTCGGAAGTCATTCCCCCATTGACTAATACAGTGTGCTTCATCAAACATGACATTGAATAGTTTTGTTGTGAACTTTTTCAAATTCTGAAGGTTTCGAAACCAATTATCCTTCATGATCTTCTCTGGACTGACAACAATAACACAATGCTTTCCAGCCTCAATTTCCTATTTCCAGATGAATAACAATTCAGGAGTGCCCCAACTCTTAAAAAGAAACAGTAATGGCACCTTGAACAGCTCATCTGTTGTGCTATTTCCTGTGATGTTGGCAGCACATATGTTCAATTTATCAAGCTTGGCAACATTCTTATCCCCTAGAATATTCAGAGCTGTTACAATGACAGTAATTTTGTCATTATTGAAGAGCAGTGGTATCCAGAATGTCAATGTCTTGCCAGATCCTGTAGGTGAGATAGTGATGCAATCCTTTTGTTCTAGCTGTGCTATAGCAGCCCGAGCCTGGAAGATACATGGTAGAATATGAAACTTCTTCTGGACCTCAGTGTGAAACTCAGCAAGTGAAGGGATAGTAAATTGTAGGCTGGACATTCGCGACGATGATGTCAGGCTCAGAAAGTAAAAAAAGAATGATAAGTAATTGAGATGTGCCAAGGTGCTGACACAGCCACATTTACAAGTTTTGCCAGTTATTGAGGCACAGTAATAGTGTGTTGGAAGTTGTGGTCTTTGAAAATGTGGGAAAAAAACTGTTACCATGCCTCACAACTGGTTTGGAGTCTGACTCTAAATGGTCATGTGCACCAAATATCAACATCTCTCACACAAGGCTAGCCTCATAATTCCTCATAGTTAGAAATTCTTTGCAAAATATTATATTTGAGACTAAATTTCTACAAACAGAAATTCACAAAATTACCCATTACTGCCCTTTGCATAAATAACTGAACATCATGATTTTTGTTTTTGTTTGTCCAACCAAACAGTGTGACCAGATAAGCTGTGCTGATATGCCTGAACTAGCACACACCATTTCTGCAATTCATCACAACCAAAATTGCAGTTCTCTGGCAGCTCTTGCAAGGGGAACATTTGATGAACATCTACAAACACCCATGAACTCCCTCAAAGTTTCCTCCAACTTCCTCGAGACCTCAAACTCAACCTCAAACTTCTTTGAAACCTTAAGCCTCAATCAAAACCTCAAAGTTCAATTGTGACCTCAAACTTCTTCACATGTCCTCAAAATGACCTTGACCTTGATCTTGAACAACTTTGAACCTCATCCGAACTCCTTGAACTACTTCAAACTTTGTTTGATCTCCTCAATCTTCCTCAAACACCACTCAAATGTCCTCAATACACCTCACACATGTTCACAGATCACTTGCATGGTCCTCAACCACCTATTTCCAATTATGGCCTGATGCAGACTGCAGCAGCAATTGATTGCGACCTCCCTGAATGCTGTTCCAGGCTCACTTCTGGGTTTGCCTCTGTCCACATGGGGCTCATAGTATTTTAGAATGTTGCACACTCCTCATATATATAGTTTCACCCTTGCAATTGGTTTCTTACAGTTTTCTCTTTGGTTTTCCCTTGCAAGTATCGAGTTCTAATGACTCTGATTGTAAGGTTTCCCTTACAGAAGAAAACTCTCACTTGGTGGACTGAAGGTAGTAAGATACCCTAGTCAGCAAGGTTGGATTTTGAAGATTTCAAAAATACTTGCATCCAAATCACAACTCCAGTCAACCTCGCTATCCTCCCTCCACTTGATTCCTCTCCCTTCCTATACAACTACCAATACTCAAATGGCTTTGAACAACCAGGAATGCATGCTGTGGATGGAAGCAAACATTGCAGCCTTACTACAAACCATGACAATGCTCGTGCAATGAGATCATGATTGCGAAGTTGCAAATGTACTCCCCAGTGTCTCAAATCCTGGAGACAAGGGGTCACCTATTCCTGAAGTTCACTGAACTCATCACAAAGTAAGCTCAGGAACCCATCATGTCAAACCTGCAACTCCAGCAGATTTTGCAGGAGATCAAACCAAGGGATGATCCTTCCTCAATTCATGTGGGCTCTACCTTGCACTCACTCCTCATCAATTTGCAGACGAACATGCTCAGATCATGTGGGCCCTCACATTTATGAAGGGTGGCTGAGCTGCACATGTTGTTGATTGAATCATGTGCATGCACCAATCCATTGGACATTTACCCTACACCTTGTGGCCAGAGTTTGTCAAGGAATTTGTGCAGGAATTCTGCCCAAAGAATGAGATCCAAACATCACAAACCAAACTTGAAACTTCAAAGTACTTCCAAGGCACTCAAATGGTTGATGAATATGTTGACGAGTTTCAAGAACTCATTGATTGAGCCCACTACTTTGAGGGAGCCCACATTGTCCTGAAGTTTAGGCAGGGTCTCAACTCAAAGATCCAAGATCACGTCACCTGCCTTACAGCAGGGCAACCTTCAAACAATATCCCAAAGGAGTGGTACAATGCAGCCCTCCTCTGCAATAAAAATCGCATTGCAAATGAAGCATTTCAAACTTCTTCAAGGATGATCCCACATCTCAAACAATCTTCACAGCCTGGGGGTGTATTTCATAGACCAGTGCCCCCAATGTTGCAGTACATCACACTGATATTGAAGCCAAACCCCCCTTTGTGATATACACCTGCAACCTCAAGTGTATCCACCCCTGCAAGATTGAAGGATGTTTCGACACTCGTCTGTTTCCGATGTGGGCAACCCAGACATGCACAACCAGAATGCCCACAACACTTCAATGTTTGATACATGGACAATGGGGAACAACAGGACTTCACACAAGAGGAGTTTGTGATGTTAGATGTGTGTGAAACTGTGGAGAAGCTTGAGGAAGGTATCATAGAAGTACCCAAGGATTTTCAACCAGATGATGAGTGAGCAGTATGCCACCATCATCCTCAAAGAATTGTTTTGGTGTATTATCCATAGATGAACTATTCAAATTCCATGCTATTTCATCAATCAATTCTACTCCAAACAATTTGAAAGTTGTACTAAACTCCACCTCCCCTCATTTGCAATTTCACAAACATTCTAAATGGGAGAAGTGACTCCCTGACCACTATGTCATAGCCTTGACACCATGTTCAAACTTGATGTATTGATACAAATGACAGATATCGGTGCGATGCACACAATGAAGGCCTTGCTCAATAGTGGAAGCTAATTTCAAAGTTCTACAGGGTCAACCTGAATGCAGCAAAACGAAGCAATGCCACAATATTCAGGCATATGGGTTTTTGACCGCTATGAAAGAGCTCATCATGGCAAAGCACTGTACATTGAGATGCTGCACCTTAAAGGGGGGGTGATGTAAGGGGAACATTCGACAAATGTCTACAAACCCCTACAAACATCTATGAACACCCACAAACTCCCTCGAAGTTTCCTTGAACTTCCTCAAGACCTCAAACTCATCCTCAAACTTCTTTGAAACATTGATCTTCTTCAAAACCTTAAGCCTTGATCGAAACCTCAAACTTTGACCTCAAACTTCTTTGCATGTCCTTGAAACGACCTCGACCTCAATCTTGAACAACTTCAAACCTCGTCTGAACTCCTTGAACTACTTCGAACTTTGTTTGCTCTCCTCAAACTTTGTTTGAACATCCTCATTTGCCTCAAACTACTTTGAACTTCATTCAATCTCCTCAAACTTTGTTTGAACATCCTCGATCGCCTCAAACTACTTCAAACTTCGTTCAATCTCCTCAAACTTTGTTCAAACATCCTCGATCGCCTCAAACTACTTCAAACTTCATTCGATTTCCTCAAACTTTGTTCGAATGTCCTCAATCTTCCTTGAACACCACTCGAACATCCTTGATACACCTCACACATGTCTGCAGATCACTTGCAACGTCCTCAACCACCTATTTCCAATTATGGCCTGATGCAGACCACCACAGTGATTGATTGCAACCTCCCTGAATGCTGTTCTGGGCTTGCTTCCAGGCTTGCTTCCAGGCTTGCCTCTGTCCACATGGGGCTCATAGTATTTTAGAACATCGCACAGTCCTCATATATATAGTTCCACCCTTGCAATGGGTTCCTTAGAGTTTTCTCTTTGGTTTTCCCTTGCAAGGTATTCATTTTCATTTGTGATTACTTCTTTAATGTAAACTTTGGTTTTCCCTTGCAAGTATTGAGCTCTAAAGACTCTGATTGTAAGGTTGCCCTTACAGCTCTACCCATCCAATGAAGAATTTACTCAATATTCACATCTTGTAATTACAATTAACCAGATTAATGTCATCTATATGAGTGGTAACATTTATCGCACTGCCCATAAATGTATGCAAATGAATCATAGGCTGGCAGCTATGTCATCAGTAAGTTAAACAACTTCATAAACTTGCCTACCTCACAACATGGTGCCAATGGCTGCTGCAGGTCAATGTGTGAGCTGACATGACAACACACAATGCACCACCAAAACTGACACACCATGAGTCTTCATTCACCACCTAGAAAATTTTATTTTCTAGGTGGTGAAATCTCTATTAGAATGTTTCCCTTTTGTGATCTTGAAAACCTGATGTGAAATTATTACTTTCACTATACCAATCACGAGGTTGAAAGCTAGCCTTTCTGAAACTATTTCTGCAGATTGAAAGCCAGCCTTTCTGCTCCCAGAATGTTAAACTGAACAGCTGCTGAAAGGCTTGTTGAAAGTCTTTGTGAAAGTCACACTTTCACACAGACTTTGACCAACCAGAAAGAAATTCTTTTACAGATCAGAAAGCATGACCAGAAAATAAAACTTTCTGATCTAATTTCTGAAAGCCTTTCAGGCAATTGATAAGCTCAACATCGCCTTACAGAAATACTTCCAGTATCTACACTGAAATGTCATGGGAAATTTAACCAGAAATATTGATTTTTAAAGTATATTTCTAATGGGTAATTGGATTTCTGTTTGTAGAAATTTAGTCTCAAATATAATATTTCACAAAGAAAACTCTAACCATATTTCGGAAAGGAGAAATTATGAGGCTGGCCTTGTGAATTGGGGGGGGAGAGATGTCAATATTTGGCACATGTGATAACTTTGGGGTGTCCCCTGAAGTATCATCAATTTTCAACATTTCAATACAAAGGTTGTAACTGATCAATAATAGTTTGTAATGAAACTATCAATAACACTTTGTAATGGATTGTACTATAGATTACTGGTAATTTAGATAGCCAGATGAAAAATTTCCTTTTACACTTGAAATCTGTGTCTCAGCTAATTTTGAGTCCCACAGTTAGTAAAGTCAGTAATTTTTGTAATGGTTGCACAGAACTTACTGACTGTGGGGAAAACAAACACAGAAAAATGGTCACACTGTATTTTCCATTGATTCCTGGATTGAAGAACAAGTCTTAACCTCATTAAGGGCTCATAACACATTTTGATGGGGGAAATGGTTCCCAGGCTCTCTAATAGAACTCATCCTACCAGGTATTATTTTTAGAAAGAGGATGAGGCCAGGCAGAGGGCTGAAATATGTGTGTGAGTGCCCATTTAGTACATTGTTTGCATATGTTATAAAGAATTTGTAATGAAGTCAGTATCTCTTTGTATTGAGGTTGGTAACAGGTCAGTAACAGTTTGTAATGAAGTAAGTAAATAATTTGTAATGAAGTCAGTAACAGGTGAAGAACAAATAAGTAACATTTTGTAATGAAATAAGTAACACTTTTGTAGTGAAGTCAGTAATTAAGTTTGTAATGAAATAAGTAACACTTTTATAATGAAGTCCATAATTAAGTTTGTAATGAAATCAGTAACACTTTGAAATGAAGCTTAAGTCAATAATTAAGTTTGTGATGAAATAAGTAACACTTTTATAATGAAGTCAGTAATTGAGCTTGTAATGAAATAAGTAACACTTTTGAAATGAGGTCAGTACTTAAGTTTGTAATGAAATCAGTAACACTTTGTAAAATTCCATCCTGTTTCTTCATGAAGGATCTGCAATAATATATGTCTGACTTCCATCTATTTGATGTTTGAAATCTATGATATTAAAAGCACCCTATAATTATCATTCATTTACATGAAGAAATGTCATTCTATTCACTTATAAAAAGTTATAGTAAAATATTTCTGACTTCCATCCATTTGAGGTTTGAAATCCACAGTATGAAAATTCATCCTAAATTCATCCACCATATATCCAGCCATTTATATTAGATATTTCCTATTTTCTTACCGTAACAGCTGAAATCCATACCCTACAGTCATGTACCAGCCAATGAGCTGGTATCTGTCAGTGAGACAAATCAAGTTTTCACTTCCTGTTTTATTGTTAAAGATTGGTTTCCGATTCAAACTTGGTTTAAACCAAACCAAACCGGATTGAAACCATTCAGTTTGGGAATATCCTGGATGAAACCGAATGGTTTGGTTTCCAGTTTGGGGGTCCCAAACTCTGTTCAAACCATTTCAAACTGATTAAGGAATCACAGGCAGTTTGGCATGTTTTTAGCACTTTATATGAGATTTTGGCTAAAGATCCATATGTTTACATATATTATTGGCTTCAAAAAAGTGGTTTAACATCATCTATGGTAGTTTATGCATGAGATTGCACCAAAAATGAAGCAAAACAGTTGAGAAATGAGTGAGAAATCATCAAAACCAAGTTTCCCAAGCAAGAAATGATACCCAACTCAGTTTTGGTGATATCTCACTCATTTCTTGACCGTTTTGCTTAATTTTTTTTTTGATTGAAAGCCCAAATTAAGGAGGATTGTTACCCCTATCCTTAATCAGTTTGGAAATGTTTGAAACCATTTCAATCAGTTTAGGTTTGAGTTTGGACAATCCTGGCAAACCAAACCAAACCAAACTTCCCCAACACTACTTGTTCAAGATCACTCTAAATGTGTAAGTCTGCCCCCAACACAGACTCACAACATCTACCAACACTGAGACCTGCATACACTCACCAACACTCACCTGTGGTCACCCACCATCAAAATGCTGACATAATACATCACTGATGCCCTCACCTGTGGTCACCTGCACTTGCACATATCTATACAACAACAACAGTTAAGGCATGACACGGGTATGGGTAACACTGTGACAATGTGGTTATGGGTATGCTCGGGTATGGGTACAGGTTGTGAGATGCCATACCCAGGCAACACCATACCCTTACCCATGGTTTATGGGTACTGACAGCCAGTCACATGCAAAATCATATGACATTGTTGATCACTATCAACAACACCAAAACCACATCAACAGTGACAACGGTGGGCAATTATGGCCACCACCACCACCTCCCTCACTGCAAACATGAGTGGAGGTGTTATTGATTCTATTCTGGGCAAGTTGGAGTGACTACAGGCAACAGGAACGATGAGGGACCACAACGACCCAGCACCCGTCACCACCACTGCAAGCCACTGCTTGCAGGGCAGATAGTGGGTGCTAACAACCATCGACAAAGGGGGGACAATGAAAATGATAACAAACCCCTCCCTTGCTGCAAATGCGAGTGGGGGGGGTTCTTTTCTGGGCAACAATGATGACGATGGGGGGCTTTCTGTTCTGGGAAACGATGACAATGATGACTGCCCTGCCCCTGGCCCCCCGCATAATAAATCTATACATTTATAATAAATCTAGAACTGGGCAAACCCATGGTAAACCTGCCCAAACCCACAGTAACACTGCACCCATTACCATACAGGTACGGTGTTCACAGGTGTGGGTAAGGGTTGAGCAAAATATACCCGGGGGTAACCCCTGTCATGCCTTAACAACAGTCACTCATTTCTCAATGACAACACATGAAAGAGAGGTGCTACAAACATTTCTGATACTTACCTGTGCCCACCTGCAGTCACCTGCACTCACCTGCACTCACCTGTGGTCACCTGCTGTCACATGATCATGTGACCTCCCTCAATAATTACCACTGACAATGATGACAACTCCACGCTTTGCATGCATGCACATCAGTTCCAATATTGCTCCACTGATGTGGTGCCTACTTATTCAGTAACTATGCCTGATGTGGCCTCTTGCTGACAGGCCATCTTTTCAGGTATATTATGTACATCTTATTTTTCCTAGCCTTTGTTCCCACTTCTGTGCAATGAAGATAACTTGATCCTGTCTCTCCAGTCCACCTTAAGTCTAGTCTAGGTTGCCAAACCCAGCATCCTTCCAAAATGCCTTGATATGTGTTTGAACCCATTTGATAACACATGATGATGGTCAAGGTTAGTCAAGTGGACTTGGGAGGGGGTAGTGGGATGTTTGAAGGTGTTACTGTACTGTTCAAAGTCATTTGAGATGCATCAAAATAAGTTTGAAGACATTTTTCAAGGCTTGATGATGTTTGATGTACTTTGTACTTGCTGTGCAAACTTGTAATGAGTATTGCAAAAAGACTCTGGCCATCTTCTGGATTGTAGTTGCAAGGTGGACCTATCAATGGCTTTGATGGGCCAGACTGTCCATGCTGTCGGTATCCATGGGCAGTGTGAAAATGGAAGCTTCTATGAAAGACACATTGTTGTGACATGATACTGATGCAAAAATCCAGATGTGGAAGGTATATTAAGTAATCTTTCTATCCAAACTTGCTGTTACGTCCCGTTCCACCCGACTTGGATTTCCGATGGAACACCGCTCCAAACTCCAATATATGTTGAGATTGATCAGATTCCATTCCAGTGCATAGTGTAGACTTCGTACATAGTTACTGTAGTTACTCATAGGATTTTACCTCAGGTTATTACCTCGGGTACCGCCCGTACTGCTGACCACAGCTAACATACATAGCTCTTACCTCGGTCTCTGATCGAATCTCCGATCTCAGATTTAATATTGGTATTTAAGCTTAGATATTTCGTTTGTATTCTGCAATTCGAATATCATATGTTATCATGTTATCATACATTATCATACATTAATCACCCTCTTGTTTTTGTCTTTGGACTTCCGATCAGCCCCCTACTTGAATTCCCGATCATCCTCTAGTAAATAGAACACTGTAACAAGCGAAGGGCGCAACATCTTAAAAGTTGAAGCCAAGTTCATCTCGATACCCCTCCAGATCGCCAATCGGTTCCTGCACGGATCCCCTTTCAGCATCAGTTCATAACACTTGCCCAAAGTCCCACACCAGTGTTTTCCGAAACTCACATGTTGTGCACAATCTGCTGGGTGAATAGCATTCACTATCTGTGTCTTGAGCCCCTGTTGTCATTGCCATTGCTGCCATTGTCATTGTCATTGTCAAGCCTATGGTGGTGGTGGTGGTGGTGGTGTAGTCTCGTTCCCATCCATTATGGTGCAGGACCTTTGGTCCAGTTGTCTGTGGAGATGTGTCGGAGTGTCAAAATACAGTGCAGAGATCACACCATAATGTCTGGTGCATTTCATATAGAGGAACCCTTGATTATGTTACAAAGTCACAAACATAACATATTGATATCATATCATCATCAACATGATCATGTACCACATTTACTTGTGCTTGCCTGAGGCTCTGTTTACTTCTTCTGTACAGTGATCTCAACTTGTTGTCTTTGGCTGTCATAATGCACAGTCCTATTTCTGAACATGATGCAGCAAACCTTGTGCATTCTGAAACGCTTCTACAAAAGGCTTGCAATGTAGCTGTGAAAAAAGACAACTATGACTGTGAAAAAACTTAATGTGACTTGCAGGCACTCTTTTCTGAGAGGTTTGGATCTGGGACAGAATCTTATCAATGGCAGCTAGATGTAATGGAAGCTATACTACTTGGCTTAGATAGTGTTGTGATTGCTGGGACTGGCTCTGGCAAAACCATTCCATTCATGTTACCACTGCTCCCTCATCCCAATAAGATGGTGTTAGGAAACATGTACAGTTACCTACTATAATTTTTCTTATTTTTTCGCAGTAGTATTACACCATAAAACATTAAAATTATCAATGAATGCAACCGTGAGACAGATAATTCTCACATGCCCTATATTTAGAATATGTATGCAACTGTACACTCGCATCATAGAACAGTATTCAAATATTGTACAACAATTGTAACTTAGTATAAAAACCAATAAATACTAAGAGACACATCAGTTGTGTTCTCTTAGGATTCCCACCATCACATTGTGTGTGGAAACACCTTCATCAACCAACCATTCTATTATTACCACATCACATCAAACTTTGATCCCCCTTTCTATATTCATCATGTCTTCTTGTAGAGCCTGCACGAAGATCCTAGTGAGGATTTGGTGTTGCCCTGACAGATGGCACTTGTGCTCTGGCCTCTCAAAATCCTTCAGCAAGATCAAGTATGAGCCTTAATGCTATTTTTTTCTCACTGATAGTTGAATCATGCCCAAATGGAAACAACAATTCAAAAAATGAAAATTTCCACTGCAGCCATAAACAGTGACATATGGTCACCTTCACTTTCAAAGGTAACAAGCAAAGTTGGACACAAGGCCAGCCTCATAATTCCTCCTTTCTGAAATATAATTAGAAATTCTTTGCAAAATATTATATTTGAGACTAAATTTCTACAAACAGAAATTCAAAAAATTACCCATTAGAAATATACTTTGAAAATCAATATTTCTGGTTAAATTTCCCATGACATTTCAGTGTAGATACTGGAAGTATTGCTGTAAGGTGATGTTTAACTTATCAATTGCCTGAAAGGCTTTCAGAAATTAGATCAGAAAGTTTTATTTTCTGGTCATGCTTTCTGATCTGTAAAAGAATTTCTTTCTGGTTGGTCAAAGTCTGTGTGAAAGCATGACTTTCACAAAGACTTTCAACAAGCCTTTCAGCAGCTGTTCAGTTTAACATTCTGGGAGTGGAGGGGCTGGCTTTCAATCTGCAGAAATAGTTTCAGAAACATTAGCTTTCAACCTCATGATTGGTGTAGTGATAGTAATAATTTCACATCAGGTTTTCAAGATCATGAAAGGCAAACATTCTAATAGAGATTTCACCACCTAGAAATATTAAATTTCAAATTTGTGAAAGGCAGTGCCCACCAGTGCCCGCCCATGCCCACACTGCCTTTCACTAATTTGAAATTTAATGTTTCAAGGTGGTGAAATCTTTATTAGAATGTTTGCCTTTTGCAATCTTGAAAACCTGATGTGAAATTATTACTTTCACTATACCAATCACAAGGTTAAAAGCTAACATTTCTGAAACTATTTCTGCAGATTGAAAGCCAGCCCCTCCACTCCCAGAATGTTAAACTGTACAGGTGCTGAATGGCTTGTTGAAAGTCTTTGTGAAAGTCATGCTTTCATGCAGACTTTGACCAACCAGAAAGAAATTCTCTTACAGATCAGAAAGCATGACCAGAAAATAAAACTTTCTGATCTAATTTCTGAAAGCCTTTCAGGCAATTGATAAGCTAAACATCACCTTGCAGAAATACTTCCAGTATCTACACTGAAATGTCATGAGAAATTTAACCAGAAATATTTTCAAAGTATATTTCTAATGGATAATTTTTTGAATTCCTGTTTGTAGAAATTTAGTCTCAAATATAATATTTTGCAAAGAATTTCTAATTATATTTCAGAAAGGAGGAATTATGAGGCTGGCCTTGTGGGAGGAATCATGAGTTCCTGGTGGTTTCCACCATTGACATACAGTAGCTTACAGAACTGTTACAATGTTTTGCATATTTGTATAGATCAGTCTGTAAAATAGGAAATAAAATTTCAGAATTCTTAAAAGTATTATGGAGCATACCTCAATATCACAAGAGGTTGCCTGAAAGGTCTCAGGGTCATGTGACATCATTTCATAAGTTAAATAAACCATTTAATTCAGTCACTCATTGTAACAGTTTTGTTGCACTGATTTTTTAGTCAGAAATATGGGCAAATCACATGATTTTGTTGATTATTATAAACAGTTACAAACAATATCATGTGACTAGGTATACTTAAGAGCTCTCCACCAGTTGGCATCTCATTCCAACCCCCCACCAATCATGCGCAAGCTCTCTTCTGCTCAAACACTTCATGTTCTTGAAGTTCTTGATGCTGGCCTTTCAGTATGCCCAATTGCTCATCAAACTGGTCTCAGCACTGCTACTATTAGTCGCATTCGCTCTGACCAACCAAAGTCATCTGGTGGTCGACCTACTAAGCTTATGTTGACTATGCCAGGCAGAAAGGTGGAGAATGCCACTGAAGCAGCACATACACTCCAGGATATCACCAATACCCCCTTCTCTTCCCAAACACTTTGTTGCCACCTCAAGAAACGAGGCATGAAACGTGTAGTCAAGCGAAAACACCCCCTACTCAAGCCTCACCACTGCTGTGCATGACTGGAGTTTGCTGA
>QLOK01017687.1:0-11964 GCA_003313805.1 Tricholoma flavovirens
ACTCCGCCCGGGAACCGGGCCGCACCACAACGGATGGGAACGAGACTAGTGTTAACACAGTGGTGTGTTCCACGAATGTGGGAAGGAAGATGGAAATGTATCACACCAGACCAAGGAATTGACAGATGTCTTTGGCAGTTTTAGGTATTGGCCAGTTAAGGATCTGTTCGACCTTCGACCTGTTGGCTTTGATACCTTGTTGTGAGATTGTGTGGCCCAAGAAATTGACTTTGGTGTTGAACAATGCAGATTTCTTGGGGAACAGTACAGGTGAGCTTTTCAGAGAGCCTCCAAGATGAGTGCAACATTGTGTTCATGTGCATCTAGTGTCTGTGACTATATAATAATATCATCCAGATAAACATGGCAAATATGGCCAATGAGGTCCCTGAGGGCCAAGGTGATGTGATGTTGATGTGTTGCTGGGGAGTTACATACAGAGCCCCATAGGCATTACTACCCATTCCCATAGGCCGAACAGTGTGAGAGTAGCTGTGTATTGATGTGATCAGGGTGCACCAAGGTTTGAAAGAATGAGTTAGTCATGTCTATTTTCCCCCAGATCTTTCCCTTGGTGCAATTGGCAAGGATATTGTCAATACAGGGGAGGGAATAATTGTCAGGTATCATTGCACAGTTCAAGATACAGTATTTGTTTATCCATTGTGGCAAAACAGTAGGGTCAGATTTCGGTATAATAAATGATGGTGAGGTGTATTGTGAGGATGACAGTCTTATGTGGCCTGCCACATAATGTTGGTCAATGAGGGTCTTCCAACCTTCTTGGTATTTGCATGGGCATGAGTATGCACATGCAGTAGAGACAGAGATGCCAGGTTTTACTTTGATGTGATTATAGACATCATGAGGAAGATTGTGAGCATGTGGTATATCAGTTGGAAACTGGTCTGTGAATTTTCTTTTCATTTTGGCATCAAGTTTCCCAAGTCAGTCCTGTGTTGCGAGTTGCTCAATATGGGTAGTGGGGAGCCCCAGGATTTTGGAGCCACCAACAGAGTGTTTCTCCATATTGAAATGAGCAGGGTGATCATTGAAGTGCTCTACAAGCTCAAGGTGTAGTACCACTCACAGTTTACAGATATGCTTGTGTGATTCTCTCAGTAGATGGGCCTCCCTCTGCCAGCACACAGTGGGGGAGATTTTAACCAGGATCTGATTGAGCGACAGATCAGGAGGGTGTAGTAAGTCATAGCTGCTCTCCTTAGCAACAGCTGTTCTCAGTTTGGTGTCAACAACAATCTTGTTCTTCACTAGGAAATCAAGGCCAAGTATAATGTCTGTTTGCAGATGCAGGCAAATGATGGCATTAACAGTATGGGCTTTCCAGGCTGCATCTCAGGACATAACATTCAGTCTACAGTACTCAGTTAAAAGGACAGGTCAGGGTTTTGACAGGCCAGTGATGAAGGTGGTGGAAATGGGATAAGGTTTAAAAAGTGTGCAAGGGATGAGACTGTAGAGTTCAACCATGTCTTCAGAAATCAGTACTGGGGGGGCACCATGATCAATTAGTGCTTGAATGGGGGAGGGTGCACAGGTGAACAGGGTGTCGATACAACAGTCCCACCACAGGTGGTCTGGGAAATCAGGCAGGATGGATGGGGGAGGAGGAGGGACATACTCATTAAACTCATCTGAGTCAACAAAGTCTTCCTCAATGTAGTCTTCATCAAGGCTGGTGTCAAAGACAGCAGCAACAAGTGGTGTGTTACCTCTCTCAAATGCAGCCTTGGTGCACAGGGTGTGTGTCATGGTAACCCTTTTGCAAGCATCTAAGGATGGGTGTTCAGTGGCACAGGTGAGAGAGAAATGGCCAGCATAAAAAGTGTGGCATTTTGTAAGAGAGTTTCTCTTACAACCCTTGTTCCAATGCTACCACATCATGGTCACATGTATGTCATGTGTAGTATCATTAATATTGTATGATCAACTTGTATTACTTTACTCTCTCTTGAATTCATACTACGTTCATTTCAGTTACTCATTCCTTGAGTGTTGGAAGCCCACCCTTCCTTCCACTTTTTTTGTGAAACAGATGTGACTGCAGGGTGATCAGTCCACGCACCCACCCTTGTGAAATACCCAATCGAGAAACTCACCCGCCTATCACCCGCTTCCTTGCACAACTCTGCTGCATAACTCCACCCTGAACTACGTCACCGCCTAGCACAATTATCACAGATGACACATTGTGACCCACCTATTCACCATATATAAACCTCAATATCAAGGAAAACTTGACATATTACCTTGTCCCCTTCCCACTTCCTAGCTACCAGAAACCCCCACAAACTGTCTCGCAAACCCTCAACCCTTCAGCTGCTCACCACACGCAGCCACTCACACCTTGCCCAACATGTACCCATGTCCACCTCCACTGCCCAGTCCTCGCTCTCCTCTCTCACACCCTCAGCTTCACCCATGCATATAGTCACTCTGCCGCCCTCTGCTTCACGTTCTATAGCCATGTACTCATCTGACTCTGAACCAGAAATCGCCTTGCCTTGCCTGCACAGAATGTCCTCTGAAATCCCTTATGCTCTTGCTGTGGTGCAACAACAGTTGGCTAGCCATGCCCCTGTCCTCTCTGTCAGTCATGTAACCATTGCAGCTATGCACATCTTTGAGAACACCTGCTGCTGATACTTCCAACACAAGGCAGTGGCCAAAACTGACTGCATCATGGCCATCATCTACAACTTTGAAAGCTCGTCAGTCCAGTCCTGGATCAATGCGAACCATGCATGTCTTACGGCCCTCACCTTCCCACTTTTCCTGCTTGAATTTAAGAAGAAGTTCCTCCCCTGGAACTGGCAAGATGACCTTACCTCCATGTAGATCGGAATGCAGGGCCTCATCCCTTTCCTCACCTGGATGGAAGCTGTGTGCAAGGCTAACTCGGAACTAGGCATTGCAAAGTCAGGCTACCACATCAAGGAGGATAAGCTATGTGCCCATTTCATTCCCAGACTCTCCCCAGTGCTCAAGATTTCCTACAATGCCAACAACACCCACCAAGACCTAGACAAAATCACAGATATAGACACCTGGATTGAATGTGTCCACCTGCTTGACATCGAATTAGCGAACAAGAGAGCTGAGTGGCTCAAGATTGCGATGGACAAGAACTGAAACCCAGCACCAACAAACAAGAGTTCCTCCACTGCCAAGAACACAGGTGCATCCTTGACTCCTACTGTGTCCACAACCATGTCCATGTCCCACTCCACACCCAAAACCTTCACACCTAAACTCACGCCTGCTGAGCACAAGCTTCTTGAAGACCATCAAGGCTGCTTCCACTGCTGCATTATCACACTTGCCTATGCGCTCAAGGTGAAAGCTGCATTTGAAAAGAAGCAGGGGACAATTGTCGTTGCAGCTGTCTTTGGAGAGGATAGTGATGAAGGAGATTTCCTTCTTGATGAAGATGAAACCAATGAGTACGTACATAATAACCTCTCACTCCCCAGCCACCTTTGGTGGAATTGTTGTATTGATGCCCCTGTGACATGTGCCCCCACTCTGTTCTGTGCCCTCATTGACCACAGCTCTACTCCAGTGCTGATTTCCTCTGAATTCGCTGACATTATGTGCCTTCCCCGATGCAAGCTCTTCAAACCCTTCTCAATATCAGGTGCCTTTGTAGAAAGAGAGAAAACTTCAGACTCTATCACTGTTTTAGATGAATATTGTAACATACAACTGCAATCCCCAGACTCTACTTGGAAATCTTGTCTGGTTAATGCTGTCATCAGTCCTAACCTACACACCAACCTCATCTTAGGCCTCGATTTCTTAGCAAAAAACAAGATTGTCATTGTTGCTGAACTACATACAGCTATCACTAAAGACAGTAACTATGACCTGCTCAACCCACCCTGTATTACACCACATAAACCTGTTCCCTCTCCTCATCAATGCTGAAAAGCAGAAGCACGGTCAATCAAAAATGGTCAAGAAGAGATGTGTAAGCTCTGACGCCTTGTCCATTGCAAACTTCTCTCTGTCTTTGAAGAAAATCCCATCCATTTTGACCTGGAAGTTCACATGACCAAATCCCCAGACCTCATTGCTTCCATCCGCACTCGTATCAAACAGCTGGCTGACCAGAAAATTCTACAGTCCCTTGATGCCCGGTACAAAAAATCATTCCATGACTGTTTCCCTAACGACATCCCACACACAAAAGATTTACCCACAGATGTTTATCACCATATTGAAATCAAACCTGGGTGACCAATTTCTGTGGGCTGGGCATACTCTTGTCCATGCAAATACTGAGAGGGTTGGAAAACCCTGATTGATCAACATGTGGCCGCTGGCCAAATACACCCATCCTCATCGCCATATGCATTGCCATCCTTCATCATCCCCAAAGCGGACCTGACTGTTCTTCCTAGATGGGTAAATGATTACCGAAAACTGAACAATGTCACAGTGCCAGACAATTACCCCCTTCCATGCATTGATGATATCCTTGCCGATTGCTCGCAAGGGAAAATCTGGGGAAAAATCAACATGACTAACTTGTTTTTCCATATGTTGGTACACCCAGACCATGTCAAGTACACAGCAATGCTCATGCCATTTGGATTATGGGAATGGGTAGTAATGACAATGGGGCTGAGAAACTCACTGGCTATCCACCAATGTCATGTCACCCTAGCGCTCTCAGACCTCATAGGCAATATTTGCCACATTTACTTGGACGATATCATCATTTGGTCCTCCACCCTAGCTGAACACCATAGAAATGTTGTGCAAGTGTTGGATGCACTGCATACCACCCACCTTTACTGCTCCCTCAAGAAATCTAGCTTGTTTGCAACCAAAATCGACTTTTTATGCCATCACATCTCTGAGTAGGGCATTGAAGCAGATGGCAGCAAGGTAGAATGGATTTTAAGCTGGCAGCTGGCCAGCACCGACAACTGCAAAGAAAGTTCGTCAATTCCTTGGACTGGTTCACCACATAAGCACATTCCTGCCTGCCCTTGCAGAACACACCTCTGTCCTCACACCACTGACCAAGAAAGAATGTAACACAAATTTCCCCCTCTGGAGTTTGCAACACCAACATGCCTTCAAATCCATAAAAGGGCTTGTACTTGGTTGAGACTGCCTCATGTCCATCAATCACCAAAATCTGGGCAACAACAAGATTTTCATGATGTGTGATGCAAGCAAACGTTGGACAGGAGCTGTCCTTGCCTTTGGAGAGACTTGGAAAACAGCAAGACCTGTAGCTTTCAAAAGTAGGCAACTGAGAGGCCCTGAACTCCACTATCCAGTACATGAGCAAGAGATGCTAAGTATCTTATGTGCAATCACAAAATGGCAAGTTGACCTCCTGTCGACAGAGGGAATACATGCAGGCCAAGTATGGTTGTGTGGCCAAATTCATGCCACAATGGGATGGACCTTTCGAAATCCTAGAAGCCTTCCCCGACTCATCCACTTATAAGCTCGATCTACCAGATGCAGCAAAACAATACCCCATGTTCCACATGTACCAACTACAACCTCATCATGAGAACGATGCAATGCTGTTCCCATCATGAGAACTCAAGAGACCAGGTCCTATCATTACAAAGGATGGAACAACAGAATATTTCATAGACCACATTATTGATGAACAATTGCGTGGGTGGGGTAAATAGCACCTGGTTCACTGGCACAGTTATGGCCCTGAGTCAGACGTTTGGCTACCCCATTCCAAACGTTTGGAAATGGAAGCTCTGGCAACCTGGACATCAAGACATGAAGAATGACATAAATTTTTTAGAACGTCAGAGAGTGTAAGAGAGTTTCTCTTACAACCCTTGTTCCAATGCTACCACATCACAGTCACATGTATGTCATGTGTAGTATCATTAATATCATACAATCAACTTGTATTACTTTACTCTCTCTTGAATTCATACTATGTTCATTTCAGTTACTTGTTCCTTGAGTGTTGGAAGCCCACCCTTCCTTCCACATTTGTAGCACCCTTGATGGAGGTCCAAGAGGTCCTTCTCCAGCTGGCTGAGTTTAGGTAGGGCTACAAAGCTGACCACAGCATTGGGGTTAACATTGGCACTGGTGTTCATGATGTTTGTTGGTGAGGGGGTGTATGTGCCTCAATTCGAGGTATGTAGCTGGGCAGCAGCTTTGGTGGCATGTGAGATCTGCATCTGGTGAGTAGCATGTTGTACATCAAGGATAGGAATATGGTGAATCCAAGCTTCCATGGCTACAATCCCATCCAATTCTTTCTTTGTGGCACAATATGCAAGGCAAAGTGTGGTGATAATGCTCGACCAGGAAACCCACAACAAAACCCTACAAAAGGCTTCATATGGTATAACACAGGTTAGAGGAAGGTAGCAAGGTGGTACTGTACTTTGGGACCTAGGTCAAGGTTGGGGGACTTGATAGCAAGGGAATGTGAGGAATAACAAGTGGTGTTCAATGAAATATTGTGAGATTGATCAAATATTGAGCTTGATCAGACTACAAAAATGGGATCAACGGAAGGGGAGATGATGGGAGGATGACAATGGGATCAAAAGCGAGGGGAATATGATACTAGCAAGGAATAAGCGAGGGACAAGGGGATTGATACAGAGGTTCGATAAAATATTGTGAAAGATTGCAATGATATTGCAAAACTTCAAAATAGAATGAAAGACTTTGTCTCAAGAGTACAGCCTCTTGAATCAGACTACTGGGATGATAATGCGATGGGATTCTCTCTGAAACAGTACATAATGCAAATTATATATGACATATGAAAAGTAGTCCTAAAAAGGAAAGTGTCCATGTGTCAAACATGAGTCAGGCTGTAATGATCAAAAGGGTCTAATAACTACAGGTAAATGATGGAATGACGCAAAAAGGAGGTAAATGAAGTGAAATCAAAAGGTACATACTCATGTTCCCTTTGAGGAGTTTGAAATATTTCTCATGTCCATCAAATAACGATCTTATCCATTGTTCTCCATGTGATAGGCTTGTCAAACAATGTTGTGAGGTGCAGGGGTGTGGTATGAGTGTCCGATGATGAGATAATGGCCACTGAAGTGCATGAAGTACACTCAAAGTTTGTTTGAAGATTGATCGACAATGTTCAGGATGTTTGCAGATGTTCATAGATCATTTGGATAGACACTATAGATGTGAGAAAGATATCCCAAAGGGGTTCAAATAGGTTCAAAGAAGATTGTCGAAGTTCAAGCTCATTCTAAATTGTTTGAAAAGTTCGAGATCTTGAAATATTTGTTCAAGCTTGATCAAACATTTGGAATGCAGTCAATATTTGTCGATAGATGATGGATAATGGTTATACAATGTGCATGTACTCCTGCAAATGTTTGATGTTGAGTGTGAAGGTGTTCAAATGGCTCGATATCGCTCTATATACTGTAGCTCAAAAATGTGTTTGAAGTTGATAGAACTGTTCATAGATGTTCATATGCAGAATGTGAAAACTATAGGATGTTTTCCGAGTGCTAGATGTGAGGTGGTCTTATCAGTGGGGTTAAGGTGTGCGATGAGATGAGCACGGAAGCATTCACTGGGGATATGCTGCAAGAAGTTAGCAGCCTTGAGTTCATTGTTCACTTTGTGGATGGAGATGGACCATTCATGGAATTCTTGATTGCCTCGTTGGGCAATCAGCTCCTGGATGAGTTCATCTTCCCAGTCAGTGGGGAGCCATTTACATTTGACCTCAAGCATGAAATCTGTGAAGGATAGGGTAGTAAGTCAGTCACTTTCTGATTCAATCCAGGATTGCATAAACTCTGATTCAAATGAATAAATGATTCATGAGATTTGGTCTCTGGAAGCGATCTCCTCATACATAAAGAACTGCTTGCAAGCATAGTCAAATTTGTGGAGGTTGGTGATTATGATAGAGCCAGATGAGAGAATCAGTGGTTGGCTGCTTGAAGTTTGCAGGACAGTCACAGGGGCATAGGGCATGGCAGTGATGACAGGGTCAATGTGAGCCATCTTTTGCAGGCAGTGTGGTAGGGCAAGATCAGAGCCTGATGATGATGGTCAATTTTGGTGTGGACGTGCAGGGTGGATATCAAGTTGTGAATGGGCAGAGTAAGGCAATGATGGGGGTGACAGTGTTAAGATCAGTAGGGGTGAAGAAGGTGGTGTCAGTGTCATTGGTGGGGTACAAATGAAGGGATCCAGTGCAAAGAGGGGGGTGTTTTCACTTTACATTGTGATTTGAGGTGGTTATAATGAAGGGGCTTATCTGTGAAGAAGCTCTTGGCTTCCCAGGCCTAGGACAATGTTATCAGTAGTGCGGATCACAGGGTTGGGCATTGCTGGCATGACATGAAGGAAAGATGCAGGTGGTCAAAGTTCAGAAGATGGTCTGATAAGGTTATGCTGATAAGATACAAGATAAGTGCTGGAGTTGCCTGATTGATGGGGTGATAACACGGGGATGATGTGACGTCTCAGGGGAGGGAAAGGTGAATAGGTGGTTCATTCAACTTTTTAAAAAAGTGGAAGGATGCAGGGCCATCCAACACTAAGGTAGCACCAAATTAAAGTGGAACAGGCTATATTATTGAGGGTGTAAGATAAGATACAAGGCTTTGTATTATGGTGTATATATATGTCTTCAGGGAAGGTCAGGTGATCGCATGTATTAGTAAGTATTAGGTAAGAGACACTCTTACATATTCTCCATGATAACAACCCTCTATCATCAGCTAAAAGACTCAGGGAGACCCATGCTCACCTGATTGTTCTTTATGATCATAGGCTATAGCATACCAGGCTGTCAATTTGTCATGTAGGTGAATGCTTCCAATGTTCCAATGAGACAATCTCAAGTTATGTCTTCTAATATTGCATATCAATTGTGTGCTTACACTTGTCCATGCCAGATATTTTTTTGAAGATGCTGAATATCTTCTCATCCAACCCATTCTACACTGACTATGTACACTTTCCTGGCATCAATGACCCAATTTCTAGATACATCACAGACAACAAGAAGTTCTACCCATTTTTTGCAGGTGCGATTGGTGCATTGGATGGGACCCATTTTGACTGCTCAGGTACTCCAGAACAATGGGCAATTGCTCATGATTGTAAAGGCTGTGTTACACAGAATTGCCTTGCTGCTTGTGACTTTTCACACAGAGTTGTGTATTTCTTCAGTGGATGGGAGGGATCTATTACAGACTCAACAATGTTTAATGATGCCCACATCACAAACTTGCATGTTCCAACAGCCAGCAGTTGCTATTACCTTGCTGATGCAGGCTTTCCCAACTCACTTTCCCTTATGCTCCCTTATCAAGGTGTATGCTATCATGGAATGGAATGGAGCCATGCAGAACTGCAGTACTGTATAGTTCCAATACTCCATATCATCATCTGATTCTTACATTTGTGATAGCCCTACCAGCACTCAAGAACTGTTCAATCTCCATCATGCATCAGCATGCAATATTGTCAAGCACATTTTTGGCATCTTGAAGAACTGGTTCACAATTCTGAGGAGCAATCCCAACTTAGATGTAGATACACAAGCAAAGCTTGCTCCAGCACTTGCTGCCATTTACAATTTCATAGGGAGTATGATGATGAGGACATACAGGAGCTTCTCAATCGTGATGCTGTTGATCAGGCAACACTGCCAGGATGTGGTGTAGACACTGGAGATTTGGCATTGGGACCTGCCAGGACTGCAGAGTGCCAAGTCACAGATAGTAGGAGGGATCTCATTACTAGTGCAATGTGGGAACAGTATCAAGCTAAACTGAGATGAAGGGGAGCCATATAACTACACATATGATTTTACATGTAGTAGTCTACATATCACTTGTGAACAACAACATTTGTTTGGGGAATACAGATGTGAGAATAAAAATCAAGCCATTGTGGTGATGTCAGCAGGAATCCCACAGTGCTCCACCAACTGCTTCTCAAGCCACTTCTTATGTAGATCATCGTGCTGCAGCGATGTATATGTATCTGCTTCCGTCATGTCAGCCTTGAACAGGTCAAGCAGTGCGATCATGTGTGCATCATCCAAGTGCATCTCAATCTCCTGGAGATGAGCCATGGCTTTAGCACAACATTCTGGAGAGGTATCGTGGACATGCTCCTGAGGTTGTACAAGACTACACTCAATAGTTTTGTTAAATGTGTCCAATGACTCCTTGATGCCATTCAACACAACTGTGCCTGGAACAGTGGAGCACTGTTTCTTTCCTGCCACTGCTGAGGACCAGCCTGATTGGCTGGCATCCAGTGCTGAGTATTTACATTTTGAGGAGGTGGATGAAGATCCTGTGGTGTGTTCAATTTGTCATAATGAAGATGGAGGTGGCAGGTCATGATGACCAAATCCAACAGATGGTGGAGGCAAAGAAGGTGGAGGTGGTGTAGATGAAGGAACAGTAGGAGGCTGAATAACAGGTGTTTGCAGAGCAGATGTATCAACAGGAGTCTTGTTGCTGATTGGTTCAGGAGGCATAGTTGAAACCGCACTAGAAGCACCCCATGTGTGATCAGATGGTCAGAAAGCATGGGTTCCCTTTCCAAGGCCAGGCATGAGTGCTTACATGATATGGTAGAGAGGAAATCCCTTGTTTGTGTACACCTTGGTGCCATCATGTTTCTGTAACTAAATCAGTGGCACAATCAGACAATATTAATGTACAACATACCATAATGTATGCATTCCAAGCATCTGCTTCACCTATGCCAATATTCATTCCTTTTTATCATCCCAATTAAAACTGGATAACCCTTTCAGAGTTGTGACAGTGTTGTAGGCAGTCCAAAGCTGGAGATAATTGGTTGATCATTGAAGATCAAGGAGTCTGGAGAACTGTACACACCCATGAATATTTAGATTTACAGGCTTTGGCAGTCTTAGGAGCACCCATTCCATGATGCAATGCTATCTCTGTGACCAGCACATTCCAGACAGCCAGCTTACAGTTGGCACCATCTGCCATGGCATCCTTTTTTGAGCAAAGGAAAGTGATCATTCTTTCCTCATCAGCAGGGGACCAGTGACACTGAGGGGCACCAGCAGCAACATTGGCAGCAGGCAGAGGCCTAGGGGGACTGTTAGATGAATGGTGTGTATGCATGACAACAAGTTGTTCAATGCAAGCCTGAGTCAGCATGTGGCATCACATGCCATCATCTTCGGCATCACTCAGCAGACAATGAGGTCTGTGAGAATTTGCCAAATTTCTGTTACCAACCACCCTCTGAGTCCACTGGGTTGTGGCTGTGCAGTCTCGATTAGTTCAAAACTCCTATATTTCATACTCTTGGCAACAATGGCAACAAATAACCATCTTAAAAAGTTGAATTGAGTTCATCTGAAAATGTTTATCTGTGCATTATTGGTGTTTTAAGTTGTTTGAGTATATTTGACAAGAGGACCCAATTCTGGCAATGGAGCTACAGTTAGCTACAAGAGTGACGGATACTCTCATAGCTTTCCAGCTTTACAACATAATTGTGAAATACTTACCATGCTTTGCAATACTCCCTCAGACTTGTATAAGATGCCCCAGAGCTCAAATATTGCTTTAACATGGGAGTGTTAGCTCTGGTAATAAATTACTTGTAGTGTAAAGATAAAAGTATGTAATCAGATCTCATTATATAACATTTTGATAGCTGTTTGTCACTATTGACTGGAAATACTGTACTAATATGACCAACTCTTCAAAGTTGGGAAAACTGTGTGACAAACCTCAGATCTCTTCAAAGCCCCAATTGGGCCAAGAGGCAACACACTAACATCAGGACAGCAGTCTGATGCACAACTTAAGTGTGAATTAGGATTTGAACATTAAAAGCTTGTTGAAAAAATTGTTGTGTGCTTTGAGTGAAGTTTGAACACCCAGGACCATGCAGCTACAATTGTGACTGCACCAACAGATGTCTGTCAAG
>QLOK01017696.1:0-10108 GCA_003313805.1 Tricholoma flavovirens
GTTTACCTCGTCCCCCCCGTCCCGTCTCGTCTTCCTCATCGTCCCCGTCCTTGCGCTGGGTCATTTTTGTTGCCCCCTTGCTGTTGCGTCGTAGTCGTCATCATTATTGTTAATAGTTAAAATTGTACCTAAAAAACTATGTTAGTAATGAGTAAATGAAATGAGAAAAGAAAAGAAAAAAATACCTATGGCCCAAGAGACATCAACGACGTCTCTTGGGCCATATGCTAGCGGTGGGAGAAAGGGCGTAGGCAGTGGCGTCATCGTTGTGTCGTCGTTCCCATCCTGTTGCATCCAGTTTCCACCCCACGAGCAGTTGCTCACGGCGGTGGATCGGGGTGCTGATGTGGTGGTGGTGGCAGCCATCGTGGTTTAGGGTCAGTATAAAGTAGATATCTATATTTAAAAACCTAAGTTAGTTCAAACAAAAAAGTGAGAAACGAACATAAAAACTTACCTATGGCCCAAACGACGTTGACAACATTGTTTGGGCCTGTTTAGTGTGCCGTCTCATCGTCCCCTCGTCCCCCCTCGTCTGGTGGTGGTGGGCACCCCTGTCCTGCTCAGTTGTCGGCTTCGTCATTCCACCCGTGATCCACCCCACGAGCAGTTGCTCATGAGGCTGGGGGCGGGTGGTGGGTCATTCATCATTGGGTCTTGTTGGGCTGGCGTTGTCGCTGTCGCTGTCGCCCCCTCCTTGCCATTGCCGTCGTTGTCCCTCTGGCGTCGTTGTCCCTGTCGTTGTCCTGTTGTCGTTGTGCCCCTGCTGGTCCTGGTCCTGGTCGTCCCGTCGTTGTTCTCTTCTCGTTGGTGGTTGTCATTCATGGTCTGCTCCCCATTTCCACCCTGCGAGCAGTTGCTCGCGGTGGTGGTGGCATGGCTTTAGGGTTGTCGTGTCGTTACAAAATGGATAGAACCTATAATTAAGAAAAACATAAGTTAGTTCAAACAAAAATAATGAGAAATGAATATAAATTAACTTACCTAGGGCCCAAACGACGACAGCGTCATTTGGGCCCGCTTCATGCGCGTTGTGGCTCCTGTCCATCATGTGGTGCTGTGGTGGCGGCTGTGGGACCTGTGGCTGTGGGTGTTGGGGAGGTGGTGGTGGCAAGGGAAGGAGGAGGGCGGTCGTCGTCGTTGAGTGTGGTGGTGGTGGTGGTTGAGCATGATGAGCTGGCACTGTTGATGATGGCTGTGTGCTTTGTAATACACAGCCACCGGGAACCCTACCTAGGGTGTTGAATCACATGACCATTTATGCCCTTGTGGTGTAATGGTTAGTCGCGTCTTTGTTTATGTAATGGTTGATGTAATGGTCAAGGGTTCGACTCTCAGCAAAAACATTACTTTTATACTTATAAGTAAGGACAATGTGACCTAATTAGGACTCAGACAAGCTCGGACTATTCCTAGCATTCCTAGCAATTGCTGTTCGGAATCCGAAAGGACTCCTAGCAAGAAATTCTGAGTCCGAGCACCTGGTTAGGAATCTACTAGGACTTCACTCGGACTCCGATCGGACAAAGTTAGGACTAGGAATGCAACTTTGGCAGTAACTCCTGCCAAAAAAATTCCTAGTAAATTCCGCTCGGATTCCTAGCATTCTGATTGGACAGCTCGGAATCCGAGCAGATTCCGATCGGAATAGGTGGGGGAGAGTAAAGAGCTCGTTTTTCATCCTCAAGACAAAATCCATCCCAGTAAAATTCATTAGAAGGACCATAGCAAACATCATCAAAACTGATGACATCCCTTGCAAGATGAGCAATTAAACCACCCACCAATAATACTGCACGGCTGCGTGGGGACCTGAAGAAGTTATCACACTTACACTGGTATGATTGGTAGTCCTGGATGGTCGGCTGATAATTAACTGATCGGTACCCAAGACCTGAATATCAAGGGATAAAGAGTCAAGCTGGATGGCCTGCTTTGCATGGATAAGGGTGTTGAAAGCCATACCTCTGTGCAGCAGTTGCAAAGCAATGGAAACAAGGTCAGGGCCCCACTCATGGTGGAGAATTTTGATGGTGGTTGCCGCACTGATCAAACCAAGTTCATATCCAGCTTCCTCCACCCTCTCAAAGCCTTTTGGCCTGATCAGATAATACAGTGTGTCACCAAGGACAGCGCATAGAACATGTACATTTGCAAAGATGCATTGCAGGTGCTCATCTAGGCGACAGAGGTCATACAACTCTAGAGGCATCTCAGATATAGCATTGCTGATAGACATGTAACCAAAGAAACTGCATATGGCCCCCTGGACTCCAGCTTTGGGATTGGGAGCATTCGCAGGTGGGAGATCCAGCCAGAGACCATTGCCTAAAACCTCACAAACCATAGTCCACTTCATGTGCCAGCTGGGAGCTGCAGCTTGACCAATTTCATCGAAGCCAAAGCGAAAGTAGACCCTGTCTTCAATGGTATTGACGAATGGATAATTCTCATGGCTGCTGGACTCCTGCTGACCGCACACGTGTAGTAAATCAGCTGCCAAAGAGTACTCCCCCTCATTATGGTCAGCAGGGATGGAGTCCTCAGGGAGCAGTGCTGATGGAAATGCAGCATCAATGCCATCACTGTCACTGGGTTTGACATCGTCATCACTGACCACCGGGTCATAGTCGCCAAACTCACTGCAAAGATCCCACTCATCACAGAATGAATCATACCTGCGCTGATTGGGGCCATAGTTGTACCACACAGATTCATGGTCGCTGCAATGTGCTGCTCTTCATACACAGAATCCATTGGTGTCTTCCCAAATGTAGATCCGAGCACCCTTCTTGCCTGGCACACCACCCTTTGCTGCATTCTCCAGCCACTGCAAATGACTTTTCTGTTGTTGTGGGGTTTCATTTGCAGCTTTTGAATCATTCCACTCCTGTCAGCGATCAAAAAATGAATGCCAATGCTCACCTTTTTTCTGGCCCGACTAATTTTCAACTGGAGAAAATGAGTTGGAAGATGGAGGCTGGCCAGAGAAAGCAGCCCTTGAAGTAAGGGAGTTTGGGGGAGATGGATGTTGGCTGCACAAGGCAGTGCCTAAAGTAAGGGGTGCCAGTGATGGGTGACAAACTGCAGGCGAGCCACAACTCAGAGTAGCCACAAGCTGTCTTTCAACAGCTGCAGCCTCGGAATGGAGCCTACTGATCTCAGAATGACTTGGAACTAAGGAGTTAAGAAAGGGATTGATGCATGTAGGTCTGTCTGCAATTGCACCCCAGCAGACATACAGATCCAATGGGACTTTGCAGAAAAGGTGTAGAATTCCTTTGAACTCACAGTCCTGTTCATTGACAATACCACCAATTCTCTCCAGAGACAGATCTCCAGCAGAAGAATCTTCTAAAGCAGTCAGCCATTGAGGGTGGATGTTTGTTTTGTGAATAACTCTGTCTCGCCACTGGAACCCATTGACAATCAATTCTTGCTCACGTAAAAGCAGAAACATGAGGGTTACTGCAGCCATGAGGGGAATGAATGGATCCTGAGATTGTATCGCCATGATCTTCACATGGCGCTAGCAGGAATAACATGACTCATACCTGTATTGCTCAGGAAATGGCCAAAATTGAAATAAGCAGGGCAGTGATCCCCCACACAGATCAAACATTGCATATGCCACTGCGTGTAGATTTTGCTCAAGCACAACCCATTTAATGATGAGCTTCGGATCCAAGCACCAGACACCAGGATGGGGGGAGTGCATGGGGACATTGTAGTCTTTGATATCAAGTCAGTCAAAAAGCGGGTAGTAGAACAGTTTATACTTTGGTAGGAGCATCATGGATGGAAACTCGTTTGGAACCCATTCAAGAGTGTTCAGAGGACCAAAGACAGCTGATTGAGGGTTAGGAGCTGCTAGTCGGGGGGGAGGAATCAGCTTACACTCAGCTGAGTTGCCTTTAATGATTGCGAACACTTTCTTCTCAGCTAGGGCATAACAAGAAACTCGTGCAGGTTGTTTCGACTAGAATATGGTTGAATACGATCAGACTACAATTAAAAGCCAAGTTCTGACTAGACTTACCATTCCATCGCAGAACTGAGCCGAGACAGTTGATTAAAATTCTAGTACTGGTCGAACTGACCAGTGGTAGATAGTACAACATGGTCTGCTTAGCATTCACACCAGATGACACCAAGTGATGGTGAGAGAACTTAGAAAGAGAACGAGACACCACTTAGCATACACACCAAGTGATAGCGAGAGAACCTCAAAAGAGAATGAGACACCAGTTAGTGTACACACCAAGTGGAAGGCTCATGGTCTCCAAGTCAGGCTTAAGCTAACTCAGGCCCAGGCTCAGGCTTGAACTTGAACTTGGTTTGGCATGGTCACAATCCCGACTCTGAGTCAGAGTTTGCTACAACTTGCCAGACGGCCTGAGAGTCTAAGATCCGTGACCATTTCATGTCACAATCACATGATGAATGTGAGTATTAAATATTAAATGGTGCATGTTACTGTGACATCATTAGCCTTAACAGTGACCATGAATCCACTGGGTGTGTACACTGAGTGGTGTCCACATAGCCCCTACCAAATTGCCACACATGCTCCTCATTGCCAAGCTTGATGATGTGGGGGCTTCACCATCCTCCCCTTGCTTGACTCCATCATCCCTGTAGCCTTAACTGTGACTGTGAATCCACTGGGTGTGTATACTGAGTGGTGTCCACATAGCCCCTACCAAATTGCCATGCATGCTCCTCATTGCCAAGCTTGATGACATGGGGGCTTCACCATCCTCCCCTTGCTTGACTCCATCATCCCCAGGCCCTTGCTTAGCTCAATCTTCCCCTTGCTCCCCGGCAGTTAGTGCACCTTTCATTCAGGGACAATTTGCTCATGGGGTTTCTCAGTGAACTTCAACCACACCATGAGGTCCTGGTTTGTCATCTGGGAGGCAGGGGTCATGATTGAGCTCCCACCCTGGGTGCTCCTTCTCTACCCATCCTCACTTGTTAACTGCTGCTTGTAAACTCGAAAACACGAAATGCATATTCTAGTGTTTGGCAATGTGTGCCAAGAGCTCCCTGCCAGTGAGACCTCCAGAAAACATCTCGCACTCAGAATGTGTTCTTTGCAAGTAGCAGCATAGGCCTTGCTTATCATTCTTGGGTGGCCTACTGCCATGCATGAGTGCGATCACGCATGTCATTTTGCTGTTGCTACAACAGCTTGCATGACATCAATGCCACAACCTCATGAAACTAAGCACACGGCATGCAAAGGCTGTCTTAAGCCTCCACTGACATGGCAAGAATTCAAATGATGCATCAACTCTCATCCTGTTTTGAGCAAGATGCTGGATGAAGCCTAACCTTTCCTTGCAGTCCAATAGTGAATTTCTTGGCCATGCACTATCTTTGGACTGAGCAGGGAAGATGGAATGACAGCTGTGGGGCGTAGCTGGAAGCTTGTGCTCTTGAGTTGCTCTTTGGGAGTAAGGGTGGCACATATAGCTGGAGATCCTGCAAAGTACATTATTCCAACCCAACATCTATCCCTAAGACCAACCTAACAACATTTCGTAGCCATGGAATGACTGCCGGTGCTCCAGATGAGCCAAGACACCATGATGCTGCCATGCAAATATGTATGTGTATCATTGTATTTTCTCACTTCACAGTTATCTAACAATTCTCCTTGCCCCACATGCTAGAGTCTCCTGGCAGGTTTACACAGTGGGCGCAGGCATGTAACGCTTCACTTTCTTTGCAACTCACCACTCATGCCTCACTCTCAATCAACAGGACAGAAGAGTGAAGCCAAGACCAAACAATCAGATACAGGGATGATGAGGTGCAGCCCCAGCTTATTGCGGCTGCCACATATACCCATACATAGATCATTTTAGGGTGACATGATCATCAATGCTGGAGTCTGTATAGGAGCAGTGGCTTGATATGAGGATAGTGTTAAGACAATAGCCTCAACTCAAGTACAAGTGCTCCTAATGATATAGTTGATCAATAGTTAATCGTTCTGTCTGTTACTGGAGGCTTTCTCAGTAACGTGTTCAGTCTTACCGACTCAGAGGCTTTCTGAGTGGCTGAGGGCAAATCTGCTCATAGAGTTGAGAATGTGAATTGCTCAGGTCAAGCTGAAGAGCAAGACCTCTAAGTACTACAGTTTATATACATAAAAGATAGTCCTTATCTACCAATAGGCGAATTAGATGAGAGTCAAAAGGAGGAGACAATAAAAGATAAATGTGAAGGGAATAATAGGAGAATGGTCGGTAAGAAGAGCATAAGAATCTGAGGAGGCAATAGGATGATAGTCCGTTGGGGTAGTAAGCAAGAATGAATAATAAGGAAAGAAAATAAACAAATGTCTGGTCCATCTACCGTTAACAAGATTTGTAACAGATAGTCTACTGTGGCACTGGCATTAGGATGGAATGTGAGGGAGGAAGGAAGGGCAAGAGGGGATGGGGAAGCGGCGAGGGGCAAGGATAGGCATGGGCCCAGGTATGGATGTGATTAGAATACTTGTTTTAATGCAAAACAATGGCCATTGATGAAATCAAACGACCATCAGTACATTAAGAAGCATTAGCTGCATCACAATGCGAGGTAATGTAAGATGATGTACCTGTATCTATTATTTTGCTCTGTATGCATTAACTTACATTCTAGAACATGAGAAAATGTTAGTTAATATATAGATCCAATAACTTGAAGTAGTATTAAACTACTGTGACTCCAAGTAGAACATTTAAACATCCACTTGGCATGTACACTAAGTGGTGACCATATGGCCCCTACCAAATCACCATGCAAGCTCTTCATTGCCAAGCTGGATGATGTGGGGGCTTCACCATCCTCCCCTTGCTTGACTGGATCATCCCCTTGCTTGACTCCATTGTCCCCACTGTTCATAGGCACTGTGTCACACCGAATTCTTGACCCTGCTCTAAATCAAACTCGAATGAGGTGTGTGCAGGTCTATCACTGAGTCTGTTTCCCTCACTGACTTGGAGTCTTCTGCAGCCCCCCTCCCTTCCTCTACCCCACACCCTGTCACCTAAAAACACTTCTCAGTGGCTATATTGCCTGCAGTGAACCGCTCACTTATGCAGCTGAAACCAAGGCCTGTGACTCTGAGATCGGTGATGACTTCCTTGCGCTTCAATCTTCCAGCATCCAGCTTGGGGCTCTGCTTCAGGAAGGAGCTGCAAAAGGTGCAGAAGAAGCTCTCGACTGCCCTTCAGATTCAGACCTCAGCAAACCTGATCCCCCGGCTGTCCAAGTGGAGAGCCAGAGGCGTTTGCATGAAATGGGGAGCACTGGTGGGCTGTGGATGTAAGTAGCTCAGACTTCCTTCCTCCTGTTTCATTCCTTTGTTAAGAGCAAGGCAGCTACTGAAACCCACAGGCCTCTCCACCCAAAGCCCAGGAGTCCGCCAAGCAGCCTGCTGCATCACCAGCTCTGATGCCTAGGAAGCAACAAAATACTGCACTGGCTTCAACCAAGGCAACTCAGCCCCCAGAAACAGCTGCACCTGTGAACAAAAGGGTGAGGAAGAGGGGCCATGGGTCGAAGAGGCTGAGGGGAGGGAGGGAGAAGCAGGAGCAGAATGCAGGGCTGAGTCATGGTGAAGGCAGAACCCACTGGCTTTGTGAGCAGACATTCCAAGAGGGAGAAGCTGTGCACTCGGATGAGTTCTCGATGCAACTGCATGGCTCTGCTTCCTCATCAGGTTGGCAAGATCATGCCCCACCGAAAAAAACACAAGAGGAGCTCAAGGAGCTGTATGAAAGTGGAGGCATATGACAGCTGCTGCAGGTGTTCTTCCCCATCCACTACCCAATGCCCCCAAGGTAAGCAGAGCCCTTGCATGAGGAGACACCCACTGATTGCAGGGGATGTATCCCAAAAGAGAGGGGGACTCATTGTAGATGCTGATGGCTGCATGTTCACCTACCACTCCTTTTGAGCCCAATGGCTCTGCCTTCACACTCACAAGCTCATCGAAGCCATACAGGCACTGCTTGGCAGTGCCCTTGGCGATCTGCTGCTTGAGAAGAGGTGCAAGCATGGGGCACGTGGGTCACACTTCCCCTGCATCATTGGGCACCAGCGACAGTACCAGCGGGTAGGTGAGTGCATTTTGAAGCTGGATGAATGGAGCTGACCCCCTCAAGTTTTCAGAATGCAGATCTCACCACCTTCCACAAAAACAACCTAGTGAAAGTCGAAGCCTTCATCAGGACACCAATCATAATATGGATGAAATGAGTTGCCGGAGCACTGAGCCCCCCCCCCTTTCTGATGCCCAGGTAGCAGATGGGTGGAGCAGGTTGTGCGGCAGGTTTTTCCAGGGGTTGCAGAGCGCTTCAACAAATCTGCTGACTGGCACAGGAAGAGGGGCTCAATGGAGCCCCTCTTCGAGCCCCTCTTCAGCATGTATTGGAACCTGTGCATCAACACTACCTTTCCAAACCAGGTGCGAATACACTGTGGCCCCCATGCAGACTGAAAGAACATTGTGGGCATCTGCACGCTGCTAGTCTATGAGCTCCCTGGTTTAGTGAGCCTTTCATTCAGGGACAAATTTGCTCATGGGGTTTTCTCAGCAAACTTCAACCTCCTATATTTTTCTGTTACATATGTACCAAATATTTAGAAGATAAACCTTTACCCACCTATCTCATTTTTGATTCAGACATACTTATTGCACTTGAAACAAATCTGTTTAACTTTACTTCTTGAGTTCTTTGTAAAAGATCTTGTAAACAGCTAAGCCTCAGTTGTTCACATCCCAGGGCTTTTAATTGCAGTCTGACCACATCCAACCATATTCTAGTTGAAACAATCTGCATGAGCTCCTTAGCTGAAAAGAAAGTGTTTACAATAGTTAAAGGCAATTGAATTCATCTGACTATCAGGTGGCCTGAGGCAGTGCATTACATGTTTATCTAACATCTTACTAACTGGAATCCTAAGTTATGCTGGTCAAACTGCATCCACTTCTGAGTCCGTCATGACTAATTTCTCTGAAACCAGGGACTGTGACTTGGGTTGCCTCATGATGAACAGCTGCACAATGTGTATGTTGTGCAGTCTGATTGCAATGTAAGGGCAATGGCCATCCATGCCCCAGTCTGAGTCTGACCTGTCACTGTTGAGTGCTCTGTTCTGCTCACAACTCCCATCTTCCACATATCATAAACTTGCCAGTGAAGTCCCACAGGTCATTACCTCTCATCTTTCATTCTTAGAAGTAACTGCATGACATGTACGTTCAAGTGCAGTCTGACTGCAATGCATGGATAATGGCTGTCCATGCTCCAGTCTGACCTGTCGCTGTTGTGTGCCCTCTTCCATTCAAAATGACCCCAATCTTTCAAGTATCCTCAAGTCCCATATATCATTACCGTCCCCAATGCCCTTCCTTGACTTCCAGACACTCCCTCTGTCAGTGCTCTACAGCAAGGAATTTGAAGACATCCATTCCTCCATGATACAGACATTCAACAAGACACAGGCCCAGGTTTCCAAGCCCTGTATACCTCAGGTGAGAACATGTGTTCATTGGAGATCATTACCTCTTATCTTTCATTCTTAGGAGTAACTGCATGATGTGTACATTGTGCAGCCCAACCGCAATGCGCAGATAATGGCTACCCATGCCCAAGTCTGACCAGTTGCTGTTGAGCACCCTCTCCTGCTCACAACTCCCATCTTCCACATATCCTAAACTTGAAGTCCCACAGATTATTATCTCTTATCTTTCATTCTTAGCAGTCCAACTGCAATGCATGGATAATGGCTGCCCATGCCCCAGTCTGACCTGTCTGAGTCACTGTTGAGCATATCATTACCTCTTACATATCTTTTGCACTTAGAATTAGACTTGGAGACAGCACCAAGAATCCCCATGAAAGCAACCCTCCAAATATTGTTTCTGATGTGATTGAACGTCTCATTGGTCGCTCAGTCAATGATTCTGATGTCAAACGTGATATAGGATGGAAAAGTGGTTCGACATCCTTCTCTTCTATTTCCACTAAGGTAGACACCATTTAGATCCAGCACCTCTTATGTAATCAAAAAGTACTCCTTCCTCCATCACCTTCTGCTTTGG
>QLOK01017723.1:0-13041 GCA_003313805.1 Tricholoma flavovirens
CTATTAGCTAGCCCACTGTACATCTGAAGTTCATGTGACAGTCTGTGGAAAACATGGCGTGTCATTTCCATCTGTTCCTGAAACCATGTAGGATTTGGGCTCTCCAGAAGTTCTGCCAGCCACATACGACCTGTAAGGATGGAAGTTCGCATTGGAATAGGATTGGGAAGAGATTGAAAGTGGGTAATGACAGTAGCAGCTGCCATAACTGCCCCAATGACAGCTATATTTTTCTTCTTCTTTGCTGAGGACTTCCGTGCCAGTGATTTACGCAGTGACCTATCCTTCTGAGTTGTTGTAGTGACCATGGTTTAGTAAATGAAGCAGTGTCAAGGCAGTGTTATTGATTATTGGCGTTGTTACGAAATTGTTACTACTTGTGACAAAATGTGACATAAAGACCCGTGTGAATCGCTTTCATATCAAAGGCTGACAGAAAGCTGAGCGATGCCGGGGACCCGAACAGGCCCTAAAAGATCTACTTGTACAAATAGAAATAAATTCTCAGAAATTCTCAAAATATTATGTAATATATATCAATATCATATATTGCTGCCTGAATAGCCACAGGACCCTATGACCCCATTTGGTAAATAAATTATGTCATACAATTCAGTCACTCATTGGAAAGGTTTTGTTGCACTGATTTTTTGGATATAAACTAGTACTTGGTATAGCCACCTTTTGCTCTAATTACTGCAGCAAGCCTCCTAGGCATGCTTTCAATCAATTTCTGACATTCCTCCTTTGGTATCTTGTCCCACTCCTCCTGTACCCTCTCCCAAAGCTCTATAACACTGCTAGCAGGTTCTTCATACTCTCCAAGCTTTGTTTTGAGATGATGCCACAGATGTTCTATGGGATTTAAGTCAGGAGACTGTGCAGGCCACTTGAGGACAATAATATTATTGTCTTCAAACCATTTCTTGGCCTTTTTGCTGGTATGCTTGGGGTCATTGTCCTGTTGAAAGATAATGTCATCAGTAGTTGTACCATAAAACTCCACTGTTTGCAGAAGTTCATCTTCCAAAATGCTGACATACAGTAGCTTACAAAACTGTTACAATGTTTTGCATATTTGTATAGATCAGTCTGTAAAATAGGAAATAAAATTTCAGAATTCTTAAAAATATTATGGAGCATACCTCAATATCACAAGAGGTTGCCTGAAAGGTCTCAGGGTCATGTGACATCATTTCATAAGTTAAATAAACCATTTAATTCAGTCACTCATTGTAACAGTTTTGTTGCACTGATTTTGTAAAGATCAGCATCCATCTTCCCTTCAATCCTGGTAGCATATCCAATACTATCCCATCCCATACATCCCCATAGCATCAAATTTCCTCCACCAAACTTCACTGTTCCCTCAACAAGCCTATCACTCAGACCTTCATCACTATCTTTCCATACATATTTCCTTCCATCTGACCCCAAATGATTAATTTTGGTTTCATCTGACCATATAACCCTTTTCCAATCCTCCATTGTCCACTCTGCATGCCGCTCAGCAAACTCCAGTCATGCATGTTGATGATGGGGTTTGAGAAATGGACATTTTCGCTTGACTACAGGTTTCATGCCTCTTTTTTTGAGATGACGATGAAGGGTTTGGGAGGAGAAAGGGGTATTAGTGATATCTTGAAGGATATGTGAGGCTTCAGTGGCATTATCGACCTTCCCCATGCAAATAATATGATGTGCATAGTCCACATTGGCAGTAGTGAGCTTTGTAGGATGACCACCAGATGACTTTGGGAGGTCAGGTCAGTGTTCAGAGCAGATATGGCTAATAGTACCATTGCCAACACCAGTTTGACAAGAGATTTGTGCTCCAGAAAGGCCAGAGTCAAGCAAAGTCAGAATGTGAAGTGTTTGAGCAGAAGACCGCTTGTGCATGATGAGTGGGAGGCAGGAATGGAGTTTCAACTGGCTGACTTCTAAATGTAAGCCTGTCTCCAGGCATAATTAAAACTCCGATTCCCACCTCTCTTGACTTTTTTTTTTCACTTGATGGTCAGGTTAAAAGAACGTGTCCATGTCAACCCAGACTCGGACTCGGACTCGGGGCGTATTGCAATGTTCTACCTGGCGAAAGCCCACGACTGCTTCTAACGGCCTAGGTATTCTCTAGCCGAAGTACCCAACATCGAATATCTCCGCTCTTTAGCCAGCCGCCGCACGTGATTCTACTGTAGATCCACCGTTTCCTAGTCCTTTACTAGCGGCCATGTGGGATCGATCCTCGTGCTGTTCGAAACCATATTTTGCGTCTTTGGATGCTTCTTTACGCAGGATGATTACCTTAGTCTCTCTCCATGAATGGACACCTCCAGCTGGAGAACATCGTAGTTTGAAAACGCAACGCGTCTTACTCTGGCGTGCTCCTCGATCAAATTTCAATGCTTCTGCTATTCTCCGGCGTCCTCCTTTCCGGTCGAAGAAAAAGCCTGAGATACTGTTTTGAGGCGTAAGGGACGGATCTAACATTCTAATAATCGTTGGGCCATTGTAAGATGATCTACTGTAGTCCAATCCTGCGCAGGACTATAAATTGCAGAGACACCCCAGAGGTCTTACAGCATCTTGCCCATAACTATCCAATTTGTTGACATGAAATTCTCATCCCCATTCTTCATCATTCTCACCTCATTTGTCCTTGCCGGTTCTGCCACGAACCCTGGTGACGTGAAAAGGTGTGTGGCCGGCATCGCAGGCAAAGTCACTGCCCTCGACAAAGCTATCACCCAACTCCCCATGAACGCGGCAACTGCTGAGCAATTCTTGGTATGCCAACTGCTTGATTTTACAGTTCAATTCTGACGATACTAGGCTATTAAACACACTGGCCGAGAGTTAGCATTTTCTTTGCAGAACTGCGCTCTTGATGTTAAAGTCAGTTATTTGTCAAACTGACTCATGTCTGACTAATGTTCATTATATCATGATATTGTGCCAGGCCTTGAATGCTGTCCTTCCTTTGGAGGACGGCACGGCGATCATGAACATCGTCGAAGGCTTTGCTCCAGGTGTCCAGCACGGCTTAAACACACTTGTCGATAAGAAACCTGCCTTCGCAGCGGTCGGCCTCACTGGCGAGGCCAAGCGAAATCTCGTGGCCCTTAATACGCACTCCGATGGTTTCTGTTCCGCTTTAATCGGTAAAGCTCCCGTAAGTCATTATTTTAGTAGGCTCCGTACAATGAATGTTGCCGACCATAATTATTGCATAGACGGAGCTCAAGGATGAAGCTTCCAGCATGAAGCAGAAGCTAGACACTGATTTCGCTCATGCAATCGCAGCATTTTGAAGTAACATATTATTTCCGGAGTATCAAGTTTGTCTTAGCCTATGTACACCAAATGTCATTTCCGAGTCAGGTTGTTCGGCCCGGATTGCCGGGTCATACGCTCTTTCAAAGTACAGTATCCTTCAAAGTTCCGCTTAACCTTAGGCCAAGATGGCAACGCATTCCCTCCTAAGCATGTTCAAAGCAAGTAAACCTGCTTTCGGTGCCTGGCTCACTACACCTGGAATCTTTCATGCTCGCACTGTCGCTCAGGCCAGCTCTCATCTGACGTGGGTGGTCGTTGATTGTGAACACGGACTTGTTCCTTTGGTACCAGGCGCAGCAGAAAGCATAATTGCCATCCACGGTGCCGTTCCAAGTGGCGCCCCGAGTGCTATAGTTAGAATTCCCGCGACAGGTGTATCTCAGAGTACAAGCTGGCAGATCAAATACGCTTTAGATGCAGGAGCTCAGGGTATCTTGGTGCCTATGGTTCGACATGTCAACTCAATATCCTGACAGATCGTAAGACATATTGATCTCTAGGTCTCGACTGCCGAGAAGGCAAAGGAGATCGTAGCTGATAGCCGATTCCCTCCAGTTGGCAGACGTGGATTCGGCAGTCCGTTCACTCACGGGATCTGGGGGCTTACAGCGGCTGAGTACTTGGGCTTAGCGAACGAGAGTATCTGCGTGATTGTGCAAATCGAGACTCAGGAAGGAGTACAGAATGTTGAACAGATAGCTGCTATTGATGGTGTTGGTAAGTAACAATCTATTCATACTAGAATTTCATGTTTATCTTCATCCTGACAGACGTCTTGTTCATCGGCCCGTATGACCTTTCCATCTGTCTTGGGTACCCACCTCCTTCCCCCGACCCACATCCAGACGTAGAGAAAATCATCCAGACAATTCTTCAGGCTACGCATAATGCGGGGAAAAAATGGTTAGTATGGTACTCAGTGTTCACAATTCGGGTCTGACCACGTCCACGTCAGTGCTATTTATTGCAGCTCGGGAGCACAAGCCGCTAAACGTGCAGCAGAGGGATTTGATATGGTTAATTTTCAAGCTGTACTGCATAGTCCTGCGTCTGTTGATAACATTATTGATAGATCAACGCTACATCAGATATGGGGGCAATGTCGGAGGCTATCGCTTCCCAACTTGAAAGTGCGATGAAATGATTTATAAAGCGGGGTGGTCCGACGCGCATCACACACGGAAGCAGCTTTTAATCAGGACATCGGCAAAGCATCATGAAAATACAAATGTAAATCACGGTTTCCAGTCAGCGGGTCAACAATGAGAATTTTCATATCCATGGTCTTTTTCGAGGCCTGTTTGCAGCGTCCTGTGGTGTGGGATTTTGCCACCAATACGAAATGCTGGCCAGCACTCGTAGTACTGCTGGAGCGCTCGCTAGAGCTGGGTCCGGTTGATTGCGCCTCTGAACTTAAGGATAGGGCTCAGAGCACTATTGAACGACGTGACTCTGACTCGTGGACGGACTGGCAGAGTACTCGCTCGGGTCACGGAGCTCGCTGGCAATGCTTAAGAGATTAATATTGAACCTGAAGTCTCATTGTAAGCCTTCATACCATTAATAATTCACTTGGTCAGACGATTCGGCGCCTTTGTCTTGGATTGCCTTTTGATGGAATAGAGCTGACGTCGCCAACCCAAGTTCACGGTGACATCGAGCAGGGAGTGAGAGATGATTTATTGGCCGACTTAAAGTTCTGACTTTTTCTAACTTGCTTAAGATGTCTGTTTCTGGCTAAGAATTGTGACAATAGTAGCCCGTACTTTCAAGCCAGCAGGCAATTCTAGATCACTCGAAATGATTTTCAGTGTTCTGGAAGCTTGTCCAGGAAAAAGGACATCCTCATGGATGGGGGGAAAGTGAGGGATGCTTGGAAGTTGGACCTCCTCAAGTTTGTTGGATGCTAGTACCGGATCAATACATAAAAAGCAGCTTGACTGCTTATATGTCTCCGCTAGGTGTCGACGGAGTCTACAACTGTGTTTGCCAGGAGCATAGCTTGGAGCTCTTTAGTCTTCATTGCCATCGATTCCGTTGAGTTTGGGTCTCGGTTTGGACTCGTTGATGCCAGTGTATAATGCCAGCTTGATTGTGCGAAATAGCGTGGGCATCTTGAGCTTATCCCCGATAACGAAAAGACAACAATGGAACACACATCCGTCACCCCCCCCCAGAAACTGAGCAGCATTTTCGACGGTTTGTGCCCAAACCGCAAGAACTCCAACGGATGCTCGTTTCTTGGGATGATACGTGATCAAAGCTGTGCAAAATCTCGATCTCTGCAGCGGTTCACAATTTACCAACACACCACCTGCGTTGAGTTTCACAAACGCCTCGGCACACTCCAATTCAATGTTTTGTAAGGTCGCTGGTTTGGTTGGAGGTTTCACTAGGATTGGATAATGTGTAAGATTCTACTAAGAACTGTGTTGATCTGGTGTCTAGTCATACCTGTCGTGACCGAGTCACAAGCGTCTTGTCGTTCCGACTGGAAGGATCAAGCCTTTCCACGGAGTACGCGCAGTAAATGGCATCGTCGGAAATCATGACCAAAAAAGGTTAGGCCTATGGACGACCAATGGCTGTGCATCCTCATCCAGCAGGCGGCCATGATAAATCAGATCAGATGTACATATCAGATGACGAGCATTTCGGACGGTGACAATGTGGTCCGCATAAGTAAAGGTTTTCTTGGCACTGGTAGATATGTAACATGATTCGAAACGAGGCAGACTCACTCCGCCATCAATTTTCCGAGTTACCCTATTCGATTGCCAGTGGTGTAGTGCCCTTCGAATAGCACTACTTTCTCAGAATTGATCGGGGGGATTCCACTTCTTACCTGTAATTGTATCAACACCTTGGGGCGTGAAGGGACGTCTACAACCAGTCTACAACTGCAACTATTTCATGGTTCCGTACGAAGATTGTCGCTAGCGCATTAAGAATGCCATGATAGGATACTCGTCGGAAGTCGTCTGGGGTAACTTTAGAACTTGAGGGATGGGAGCATCATTCGAGTTATATGGGGAACCGAAAAGAAGGCCTGGGACTCCGAGTGCTGAAGACGTGTGAGGCCACATTACGTAACCACACTTTGGCCTGCCAACATCCTGCCGCTACTGTCCATTCTCGATTTCACAAGTACCCAGGATAACTAACATGAACATCCGTGTAGCGAGGGTACGGTCGGTGTCCTAACGACTTTTGATGCTGTCCAACACAGATCTGATGTTACTTTGTTAGTTTCTATATGACAATTTTTAACGACTGACCCACCGTGACTGTTCTGTCAGTATAGGTGGAGGATCTGATGGGTATGCAGGCCACGAACCTACAGAACCTGCCAGAAAACTATGTTATGAAATTCTGTCAGTCGAAGTAACAGAACTTGAAGTTCTTTCGCCAATATGGTTGATAATGCAGGGATCTACCATGCCATGACCTGGCCTCAGATCTCGTTCGTAGCTGAAGATCATAAAGGCCGCATTGTTGGATACGTGCTTGCAAAGATGTACGCGATTGCTTCTATTCTACATTAGTCATTATGATCAACATCTCCATTGATCGCCCCCACCCAGTGAGGAAGATTTGGAAGAGAACAAAGACGACGTTATCCACGGACATGTCAATTCGATATCTGTACTGCGTTCGTATAGGCGTTTGGGCCTTGCCAAGAAGTTGATGCTGCGTTCTCGTGAGCACATTCCGCAGATATTACTTCATACTCGTCCAGTGTAATGCCTTAAACTTATAGAAGAGGCGATGGTGTCGATCTACAAAGCTGCCTATGTATCACTGCACGTTCGAAAATCAAATAAGGCGGCGATTGGGTTGTACAGAGATACGCTAGGTTTTGAGGTGGCACAGGTCGTCAAAAAGTATTGTTAGTGCTTCTCTTTTCCTGCAGGAGTATATACTTGCTGAGGTTACTCCCCTTCGTAGATGGTGATGGCGAAGATGCATTGTCCATGCGACTTCATCTCGAGACCGTGTAGGCGAGCGTCATTGTCCATACGCGACAAAATAATGTATTGTTAAAGTCCCCCCTGGTCTTGATTCCTGCACCGTCATCTTCATAAATGACTCGGTAGGTTCTAAGCACCTATCAACTTTTAGATTATTACTTACGACGAACAATGAATACTGGGACTGCTCGAGTATCGGCTGATACTTTGTCTGGGATTTCCTCTTGCGAATTAGAGAATAGGCCCTATTCGAGATGATTAACCCGTGGAAAACCTGTTGCAGCTATAAGGGACTCATGTCAATCTTCAGGGTAGAAATCGATGAAGGAGGCTCCCTAGACAAAAGAATGATTTTCCAGATGCCAATAGACAAAGATTGAGCACACTTGCCCAGGACTGCGATGGTCTTGGGATTGCACAACAAGCGTTGGGTAGCTGGAACGACTTGGCAAGTTCGGAGCTACCTATGATCGATGTGTCCAAAGAGGGTGTTGTGCCTCTTATCTGGCGGTACGTACCGGCGGGACATCGTGAATTAACCCTCACAGGCAGCTCAGCGTTTCCAACAGGGGAAATGCCCAAATGACTTGCACACCCTCTGCGAATGTTGAATACTTCCTGAATCGAAGAAATAATTCGCCTATCCATGTAAAACACATATACTGCATATGTGTGAAAATATGAACTCCGCGTTCCGTTCAAACATTTTCAACCAATCAGAGAACGCGATGGACAGTGGCAGAGCCTTTCATTGGATTTTGGTATAAGTTTAGGGAATCCTCTCGTGCGTTTCTTTATTGCCAACTACCCCCTCTTCCCATTCCATCACTATATCAAGTCCTATACTCTCTTTTATTTCACGTACTAAGGCTAGCATTGCTGTTGGCTGGAGACAGACGAGACATGGAGACTTTAGGGCTGTGCACCATACCCTTACATACGGGTTACGGCTGCCGTATGTTGGCTATGGGTAATACTGTGAGCCCTCCGGCCAGATAGTTGTCGGTATGGGTACAGTATGACTCAGCAGCTTGATATTTCCATATCACTGTGGAGCTGGCAGTGTAGGTTTTTCATCCCATTACTGGAGAAAACAATGAATTCATACCTGAAATGGCTGAATAAGATGATGGCTGAATTTGGGCAAGGTCAACAATGTCAAGGGATACACAGCACCCAAGAAATACCAAGAGTCTTGGAAGAAACTGCTAGATGAACACCTACAATCTGGTTGCATATGACCATCCTCCTCCAAATATGCCTTACCAGCATTTTGCATCCCCAAGTACATAGCTGGAGTACCAGACTTAACAGTCCCCCCACACTGGGTAAATGACTATCAAGCACTCAATAGCAACACCATTTGGGACAGCTTCCCCCTTCCCCAAGTTGATATACTCACCAATTGTGGGAAAGGAAAAATATTTGCCAAGATGGATATGACAAATTCCTTCTTCCAGACATGGGTACACCCCAATGACACTCACCTCACTGCTGTGAGAATGCTGTGGGGACTTTATGAATGGACTGTCATGCTGCAATGCCCCAGCAACACACCAGTGCTGAATGACTGGGAACACATTGGTGAGATGGGCCATGTGTACCTCAATGACATTATCATCTGGTCACAAACCTTGGAGGAACATAAACAGAATTGCAATACTGTTCTCAAAGCCCTCTGAAAAGCCAATGAAGCAAAATCCAATTTATTTGCTGCAGAATTATGTTTCCTCAGGCACATCATATTAGGGATGGGAATCAAACCCGACCCCCACAAAACTGATCACATTGCTGCTTGGCCCCAACCAATGATGGCCACCAATGTCAGGGGATTCTTAGGGTTGACCAGATATGTTGCCACCTTCCTACCAGCACTCACTGAATATATGAGCATATTGACACCCCTCACAACCAAGGAATGTGATTGGGCCTTCCCAACTTGGACCACTGATAGGTCCACCTCGCAATTACAACCCAGAAGATCATCAGATACTTTTTGCAATATGTGTTATGGGTTCACACAGCAAGTACAAAGTACATCAAACATCATTGAACCTCAAAAACTGTCTTTGAACTTATTTCAATGCATTTCAAATGACTTCAAACTTTGTCAAACATGGTCAATTGACTTTGAACAGTACCATAACACCTTTGAACATCACATTACCCCATTCCAACTTCATTTGACTAACCTTGACCATCAACACATGTCATTAAACAGGTTCAAACAAGTTTGAACAAGTTTGAACCTCATTGAACAACTTCAACACTCTTCATGAGACCTTTGATGAGTATACCAACATGTTTCGAGTGAATTAACATTCCCATGAACATCTTCAAATGACATTAAGACACTTCAACCTTCCTTGTACTTTTTCAAGCCCTCAAACTTTTCTTGAATTTCTTTGAACCTCATTGAACTTTGTTGAACCAACATTGAGCCACTTCTAGCACCCTGGCCACTGTATTCCTTATCATCGGACACCTGCACCAGACTTCTGTACCTCTCAACATCACATGACTGGCTTATTGGATGCAGGATGAGAACAAAATCACTTTTAGGACACCATGAGGTACTCATTTGACACAGACTTGATCATTAACAATAAAACAGGTGTTTTTCCATATGATACATTTTCATCTATCTCTTTTTTTTCCATCATTTATCATTTACTTGGCAACTTTAGACCCATTTGTTCACTTATAACCTGCCTCATGGAGGCCTCATGTTCTATGTCCTTTTTAGTCCTATGTTTTCAAAACCTATATAACTTTGTATTACCTACCTTTTCCAACAAGAAACCATTCAGCTAACTTCTCTATCATCTGATTTAAGAGTTCTCACTCTTGAGTCCAAGTCTCTCATCTTATCTTGAAGTTTTGCAAAATCATCACAAACTTCTTTGAAAATCATTGTATTTGCATCTTGAACTTATTGAACTTTGTCCAGTCATCATTACTCTCATATTAGTACCTATCCCACCCCTATCCTCATTGTTTCACATCCTCTCCTACATATCTGACCCATTCCTCATCTTTTTGAACTTTTTTGAATTCTCAAACTTTTCTCAACCCTTTCTCTAGACCTCAAACTTTCCTCAAACTTCAATTGAACATCCTTGAAATCCCTCACTCTTAGTTCATATAACCTTGGTGAAGTTTAGGACCACCTCACTACCTTCCTCTAACCCATGTTATACCATACAAAGCCTTTATTAGGGTTTTGTGTGGGTTTCCTGGTTGAGTATTATCACTGCAGAACACCAAGCTGCATTTGAAAGCATCAAATGCCTGGTCCTGGGTGCTGACTGTCTCACTGTAATTGATTATGAAGACAAGGAGTCAAACATCTATGTCACCACTGATGCCAGTGATCACTGCACAGGTGCTGTCCTGAGTTTGGGCAAGACTTAGGAAACAGCTTGCCCAGTTGCATATGATTCCTATCAACTCAATGATGCCCAGAAGAACTACCCAGTTCATGAAAAGGAACTCCTGGCTATCATCAAATCACTAAAGAAATGGAGATCCCACCTCCTCAGTGCTTTGATTATTCCATCACATATATCCATGGTGAACTGAACACCACCACCAATGCCTTATCCAGAATGCCTGATGTAGCCCCAGACACCTGCTTAGCAGCCTGCACAAGAGCATGCCCCAAACCCACCTATGGAGGGCATATAACATGTTGAACATCATTAAGGCATGACAGGGGTAAGGGTATACCCCTGTGTCTTGGGGTTAAGGGTATGAGGGGTAAGGGTAGGGGTTTGGAAGTCCATACCCTTGCATACCCCTGTACCCTTACTAAGGGTATAGGGGTATGCTTACATAAGAATATTGTTTGATTTTCCAGCTACAAAGGTTTTACGAGTCCGAGGTACGAGGACTCGTCTTTTTAACTCGACCAACCACCCAGCAAAAGTGATACGTTAAGTCTGACAGCTGCTCAGCAGGCTTCGGAGTTTCAAATCTGTGTGACTGCAGGCTTATATTTTGAAGTCAGTCAAACTCAGCCCCTTACATATTTTCACTTTCAGCGGGTTTTACCGACACGCGGATTTTGAACGAAAAAGGAAACTGTCACATTCAGTCACACTTCCTCAACAACGCTCAGCAACACAATGTATGGCCGCAAACGAGTTGTGTAGGGGATTTACTCTCTCGTCACTCTATTTCTTCATACTTCCCTACAAATATCATGCGCTGGCACCGCTCAACAACCTTAGCTGCTATGTTTCTAACTATCAACAATCTCGAGTTGTTTGTTGGGCCTAAGTAATGTGTTTTCAATTCTCTTCTTTTCTCTTTTTCTCTTCAACTAACAATGGTTTTGATTTGATCTTTAGGTTCTATTACCATGAGACAGCGCCAAGACAGCAGACTACCACAAGACAACGCCAAGACAGCAGACCTACATCCGTGCCACTGCTGTGAGTATCTGCTCACAGGGTGGATAATGGATCAGGACGACGAGATGCCAGGATGAGAGCTGACAATGGGGACAATGGGGACAAATTGGCCCAGTGACAAGGACGAACAGCAAGGTGCAGATGATGATGACCGCCACCAGCACCCACTTGCCAGACCCCCACCGCTGCGAGCAGCTGCTCGCGGGGTGGACGTTGAAGATGGTGAGAGGGCGCTGCAATGACAGGGCGGGGGGAAACAACAATGAGAACGACGCCGACAATGAGAGGAAGGACAACAACAGCAGGGACCAGGGGACGAGGAAGAGGATGGCTGGGACGAGGAAGGGGACGACAAGGATGAAGGACAACAGAGGGATGATGACCACGATGAAGACAGCCTCTGCAAGCCAGGTGACAAGCCGACAGGGACGAGCCGACGACAGGGAGAACTGTATGAATGGGGGAAGACCAACGACAGGGAACGATAGCAGAAGACGAATGTGGCAATCACAAAGAGACAACCACAAAGCAACAGCCACGAACGATGATGATGACGGTGACCACTGCTATCACCATAGCAGATGACAGCAAAAGGCGACAGCAACTATCGCGCTTATATCCAACATCCCCTTGTACTCCATACTACCCATTCATATTATATTTTTATTTCATTGAATTTATTTGTAGTGGTTGGACAGATCACATTTTATTAGACTGCCTCAAGAAAGGGCCCATTGACATCGTACTAAGTAATTTAAATCTTGTAATTGTAATTGTGCAGGTTCGATCATCAGTGCCCGGCTACAAGATGTCCCGGAACTTCCGTTCGGCAATTGCCGTTCTGCGTGGGCTGTATTGGTGGCTGTTTGTTTTGGCCTTCTTTTTGCCAACCATCACCACTGTTTCGCAGCGGTTCCCTGGTAGTTTTATAGTCTCAGGAAGCATATGGGCTGTCCTTATAGTGTTTGGTTGTTCAGGGCACTTTAAAAAAACTTAATTTGAGTTAAGGAATAGGTTAAAATTCAACATCTGAAGTCAAAGCGATACTACGGAGATTTTACGAGAACGCTGATTAACGCCGATTGACCAGGAGGCCCGAAAAGCGCAGACGTCATCTCCGGTAACTAAACGAGTTATTTGCCGCTTATGTCATCATCGATCTTGGCAGCCAAAAATAGTGTATACGATCTGGATAGGTGAGTCTAAAGATTAATCTAAGAAGACAGGAAGGCGTTTTCATGGCTCGTTTCCTCCTTCGTTTCGTCCTTCATCCAATTCCATCCTACTTAACTTTGTTCGAGCCTCGCCTTCCTGTTCAT
>QLOK01017751.1:2093-23566 GCA_003313805.1 Tricholoma flavovirens
AGTCATCTACACAGGTATCACCCTTTTATGCCAATTATGGGTATAACCCTCATATGGGATTTGAACCGAGAAGGGCAATAAAAGTACAAGCAGTGGAAGACTTTGTACAGCGAATGAAGAATGTGCAAGCGGAGACAGAGGTGGCATTATACAAGGCACGTGATGACATGAAGCGTTATGCCAATCACTCGCATGCAGATGCACCCCAGTACCAAATAGGAGATAAAGTGTGGCTTAGTACCAAGGATTTACATGCTACCCAACCATCTAGGAAATTGATGGAGAAGCACATTGGTCCCTACCTGATTTCTAAAATTATATTGCCTAATGCGGTAGAATTAAAATTGCTGCCATCATTCAAAATTGCTGCACCAATTAATGTTTCCCACTTACGACCTTACAAACCCCCTACCATACCAGGACAACAAAGCACTCCACAGCCACCTATTGAAATTGAAGGTGAACCAGAATTTATAGTAGAAGAAATTCTAGATTCATGGTTGCATTGTCACAAACTCGAATTCTTGGTAAAATGGGAAGGCTACACAGATGAAAATAACTCCTGGGAACCAGAGGATAATTGTAAAAATGCACGAGAAGCTATATGTGACTTTGACAACAAATATCCTAATGCACTGCAGAGGATAGCACCAATGCAGTACGAAATTTTGAAATTCCAACCATATCAAAATTTCACAGTACCCAATTATCCCATCATTACTCACCTGGAAGTTGAAGAATAAAAAGGGGGTAATGTTAGGAAACATGTACAAACATCTATTATCATTTTTTCTCATTTTTCCGCAGTAGTATTACATCATAACACACAAAACTAGTACCAGCAAACGCAACCATGAGATGGATAATTCTCATGCATGCTATATTTAGAATATTTATGCAACTGTACATTTGCATTGTAGTGCAGTATTCAAATATTGTAAAATAGTTGTCATTTAGTATATAAACCAATAAATACTAAGAGACACCTTAGTTGTGTTCTCAGGATTCCCACCATCATATTGTGTGCGGAAACGCCTTCGTCAACTGACCGTTCTATTATTAACCCCTTTCATCAATCTTTGATCCCCCTTAATATATTCGTCGTGTCTTCTTGTAGAGCCCGCACAAGGATCCCAGAGTGGATTTGGTGTTGCCCTGACAGGGGACAGGGGCAGGGAAGACCAGGACCAGGACAAGGACAACAAGGGCAGGAACATGGATGAGGACAACATGATGAGGATGACCAGGACAGCACAACGAGGACAATGACAGGGAGGGCAATTTTTTTTTTCTGCTTCCTTTTGAGTAGATTTTGTATTTTAGTGGTTTGAAAACCTACTCCAATAATATGGTGAAAAATTATTCTATAAATGGATGAAATGTTATCTGAAAACCTCTCAAAAAATAGGTGAAATTAATCTAGTCTACATGTATAAAATTCCACCCTTGACAAGATGGAAGTCAACCCTAGGGGATGAAATCAGGGGTATGAGATGGGACAAATTTCATCCATTATTCATCCCTTACAAGTTGGGAAAGCCTCCTTTTTCACAACCTTAAGAGTGATCTTTTCTTCTAATTAATATATGAAATTTATTCCACTGTGGTAGTCATAAGAGTGTGAAAATTCTACCCTAAGGAGGGTTTTCCCCCCCATTTTCCCTTGCTTAAGTGGCTGAAAGAACAGTGGGTTTCCACACTGTGAGGGTTTCACAGTGCAACAATCACAGAGACTGAGGTCTAGTTTAGATATCAACTTTCATTAGATGGGATGTAAGGTGTGTAGAAATATGAAAGACCATTGAACTCACCATTTTCATCATCCTCATCCTCACTCATGCTCTCATTCTTCTGTACTGTTGTCACTTTCTGTGTCCTGGAGCAGCGGCTGTTTTGCCTTTCTTCTTTGGAGCCACAATTTCAACAATGTCATCATTGCTGTCATCACTCTCATCTTCTTGCTCCCCAATGGAATCTGCAGCTGAGTCCTCATTTGTATTGGGATCTGAGGTAATTTGCTGAAGCAATGTTTTGATTGTGACTGATGATTTATGGACAGGTTATGACTCATCAGCGGCTTCATCTCCCTTGCTGGACAAAGCCACAGTGGCCCGGGGTGCTGCTTTGGCTTCCGAAAGATGACCCCTTGCTGTGTTGCCAGTAGATTGAGAAGGGGTGTCAGTTGATGCACTGCAGAAACATGGCAGTTGTGGGATTTACAGGTGCATACACTTTTTTAAAGCCAGAAAGGCCAGTGGTGGGGATTTTCAACAATAAATGTGCAGTCCCTTATATACTTTTCGAAGGGTGCGCTCGGACCAGCTATCTGAGTTCATGATCGGCGGCTACGAGCGTAACGACTTCGTGATGAATAGATATTGAATTAGTATACAAATGTAACCACCCCATATATACTTCATCTAGATTCATAGAGCATCGAAATTAATGTGATGGGAAGCTCGTCTCCTCTCCAATTCATCCTCTCGCTGTGCAGCAACCACTACCGTAAGCCCACCGAAAGCAACAGAACAGAAAACTCACCATCTCGTTCAAACGCAAGACAAGCACAACAACGGCAAGCACCGCCGTCCAGAGAATTACCGTCAGCGTAACCCAAGGGATCCACCTTCCCGGACGCAAAAACAGCTCCCTCTTCCACGCTTCTCCTTGCCGCGCCGACGGCAGTATAACTAACTTTGAGTTCGGTATCACGCCCTCCATATTGATAAAGTGCTGGTTCACGTGCACTGTGGCGCCGACGAAGAGGTTTTCTATGTAGTTGTTCGTCCGACCTAAACCGAAAAAGGAATAGGGGGTCTGTAAGGCATGATATGATGTTTGCGGGAGCTGGCCGACTATGGCGAGGATATTTAGGGGCGTTGGAATGAGAACTTGAATCTGCTTACCTTGCGCTGCTGAACGGCGGCCCAACGTGTCGAGAACGGTATATTTATATGATGCGCCAGAGTAGCTTACGCCAAAAGGCTGGCAGCGATAATGTCACCTGAAGTCTCTAGTACAAAAGAATAAACAAAAGCACACACATGATAACGTTCTGAACCATTGGGGCTATAACACCATCCATTATCACAGGCACCGTTGAGCACTGAACCCATTCGTCAGTCCAGAAGAAATGACCAATCGGGAACGTAGGGTGTACCAATCGCTTTGAGGAAGAACGCATCATAGTAAAAATTGTTCTGGACAAAAAGAATATGACCATGTCCGTCTTTGCCGGTCCTCTGCACCATGATATCCAAGGTACCCTATGATCAGATCAGCTTCCAATGGCCAAAATAACAGTACACGAGCCAAATTCGTACATCCTCATCCAGATCCATAAAGGACACGGCTCTCGCATCTTTGATCGTATTCAGCGGTTCCGCACCTGTCTTGGCCACACTCCACCCACGTCTCCCACTAGTCAAACATCCTGCAACACCCTTTCCACATGGGACCGAGAACACTAGGCCTGGAACGCGGTCGTTTCCCGATCCAGTGATGGCAATAATATCGGGAAACCCGTCGAGGTTGGCATCGCCGAGCTTGAGCGGTAAGGGAATCGGCGGGCTGAACGTTGTATCGAGCACAAGGAGGGAGGACGAAGGATAGAGGGACGATAGGGGGAAGCGAGACAATAACTGGAGAGTGAGATTGATGTTAGGATAGGGCAGCGAATGAGCAGAGCGAGTACGGACATGGTTGTCTGGATGATTGCTCAGGTTGAATTTAAAATTTGGGTCGGCAGTACAAAGATCGTCGTGCGGCCGACATGTCCTAACGCCTTTTTTTAGCCCAGAATCCGTGGAGGAAGAACAAAGCTTCAATTGTTGGTTGTATGCGATGTTAATGTAGCAGTCTGTTCCGAGGCCTGTAGATGATGAGACTCTAGAGCACGTCGGGAAAACCATGTCGATGGTGCCGTCACGATCTACCAGGCTTAAAAAAGAATGAAAAAGAGAAAAATCGAACACAGTACCGATGTCGGCGAAGGATATAGATTGTACACCAACAGGCAAGGAGCCTTCTTGGGACAGTGAAAACCCTTCATCTTTGTTGTTCACCCATATCTGATAGGACTTGTCGCCTCTACCGTCGTCGCAGACTAGGAAAATATCTAAAGTAACTGTGAATTCTGGGCCGCCAAAGACGAGAGAATATCCAAACCTGCGAGACAATCGCCGTCAAAGTCAACGACCGCATTGCTATGCGGGTGCGCCAGAGTGCACTGCTTGCCATCAAACTTAGGGTCCATGCTAGAAGTAATTTGAAAAACTACAGCGAGATAATAGGGCCGAAGAGGGAACGCACACGTCGAATAATAGTGGATGCGGATGAGATGCGTTCCAAACATTTTTCCACAACTGCAAAGGAGCAAGTGAATCACCGCTCGAGGAAGGGGTTATTCCGAGCAAATCAATTTTCATGTCACCATTGACGTCGATAGGTATTGGCTGTGAAAGCGAGGAGGTCGGAACGGATAAGGGATTGTTGAAGTCTGGAATTCTTTGGTTTAATGTAAGCGCATTGCTATAAGATTTGGCGAGTATCACCGAAACCACCACTTATAAGGGCAGGGTAAATTGTCAAATCCATCTGGTTCCTTGTAGCACTTTCGCTCATGACCAAAAGGTCCAATTTCCCTGTGTGGGTGAAATCTCCTGGCACGACATTGAAGACCTTGCGTAGGTGTCGAAAAGAGACCGATGGTCTGAAGATGAAATCAACTGAAGGTAATAGGAATGTCAGAGACACGCAGGGATGACGACGCGTCAAGAGACTATTCATGATGCAATACCTGTATCTTAACGCCAAAAGACAAATAATCTCACCATGGCTCCAATGATAAATCGCTAGTGTTTGCTGGTCGTCTGCCAACGAGAGTACGTCTAGGCTGAATGAAACGAGGTCATAACAAGGCGACGAATGAAAGACAGGGATACATACAATTGGTCTCCATTGAAATCTCCAAATGCAATTACTCTCTCATTACCATCGAGCCCCATGGATCCGGCGTCTATTAACGCATTTCCTGTGAACCGTTTGGGAGGAAAGGGCCATATTGCCTGTGCAGGCGTTACGAGAAACAGCACGACGAGTGAAAGAAGATTACGTTTCCGCCGTCCCGTCCCGTGCATGGGCATTGCTATAAAGGTTCAAGAACTTTGAAAGTCACAGTGTAACTTGAAGAGATATTTGCCTTTATTTTCACCCGTACATGTGATTTCACCGTTGACTTCGGAGTCACGGCCCGGGTCCTCGTACATCACTCTACTAGTAACAAGTTATAATATAATCACTCTGTCGAGGTATGTGTAATCTGGTTGCTCTACATGCTCAAGAATCTAACCTTCTATCAGGTTCGCAGTAGCCATTTACTAATACGATGTCGATGTATGATAACATGCTGGATCGACTCTCCGCACTTGACGCCTGGCCTTCTCAGAACGAAGCCGTATGTTCCGGTGTCAGAGGTAGTTAATGGTGTTCAACTTCGGATCCAGGCCATTCTCGAACCATTCACGTATATCAACTCGAATCCGGGCAAAGAGATCCGGACCCAATTGATCGAAGCATTCAATGCCTGGTTGAATGTCCCTCCAGAACGACTTAGCATTATTGCCGGGTTGGTAAAGATGTTACATGCCGCGAGCCTTCTGTGAGTCCACATCCCCCCGTTTAATATCCTTGGTCGTTTATGAGGGTCGATAGGGTAGATGACATTGAGGATGACTCACAGCTGCGGAGAGGTCAACCAGGTCAGTTGGCCCATGGTTGTCGTATCATCCTTTTCTCATGCTCTCCTTAACTGCAGTTGCACATAAGATTTACGGCGTCGCCCAAACAATCAACACTGCTACTTACGTCTTCTTCCTCGCTTATGAGAAATTATTTGCGTTGCGGAACCATCCCGCTGGGCCTCCCACCAAAGAAATTGAAGCAATGGTGACCGGTGTGTAAATTGTTCTGTTCATCTAGACGACAACAGTCGTAACAAGCCACAGCGGAGCTTCTTTCCCTGCACCGCGGTCAGGGTCTGGAAATTTTATGGCGTGACTCGCTTCAATGTCCATCAGAAGCAGAGTACATATCCATGGTTAACAACAGTATTAAACAACTCTTATCTTCTCTTTGATGGTCAGTAACCTACATGTGCAGAAACCGGTGGTTTGCTTCGCATTGGAATCAAGCTGATGATGGCCTGCTCAACTACGAATGTCGATGTGTATGAGCTGCTTACAACTTACCGACCCGTAGCGGTTTTCATGACGTTCACTCGGTAGTGATTATGTCCCGCTCGTCAACCTGATCGGAATATATTTTCAAATCCGCGACGACTTGATGAACCTCCAGAGCACAGAAGTAATCCCTCATTTTACCATACTATTCCGGCGACTTACTTTAGGATTATTTAGTACACAGCGAACAAAGGGTTCGCCGAAGACCTCACAGAGGGCAAATTCTCCTTCCCAGTGATCCATTCTATTCATGCTAACAAGACCAACCGACAAGTGTTAAGTGTGTCTGAGAGCATCTACTCACTGCTCTATCTTACGATCCGCTTCTGCTGTAGACGTTCTCCAAAAACGACCATCTTCCCCAACGCTCAAAATCCATACCATAAATTATTTGAAAAACCAAACCAAATCCTTCGACTATACGCTTTCTGTTCTCGATAATTTGGAGGCGCAAACGCGTCGGGAGATCCAACGGCTTGGTGGTAATCAAGGTCTGGAAAAGCTCATGGACCGGCTCCACGTCGATGAGACCAACTTGAGAGGACTTGTGTGATGGAAGGGATAGTGAAAGTGTAATTTAGTACATGACGTACTACTCATCCACCAATCCGGTCAGGATTGTCCTTTCAAGCTGGCTCGCTTTCCCTGATCTGCCAATAATATGTACCATAAGCATTTAGTGCACTCAATTCACCATTGCATGACCTTGCAATTAATGGTCTGCATCTACTAGTATACTTGGAAGGCATTCGCCTAGCATTTTAATCTTGTTCCATCTGGAAACGTTTATTCGAGTGTTGAAGATTTACCTTGACCCAGCTAGGCTGGTACCCCAACCACTGCTTCACGCTCTCCTCCGATGAACTGATGACGGACCCATTGCATAGAAGCACAGGATGAAGCTCGCAGACAGATCTTGAAATAAACTACCCTGAAAATAGTTGGTTCAAACGGATACCTCGAGCCACCGAACATTCGATTCTCCAGTGACCTCCCACTGCGCATCCAGCACAACCTTCTTACCCGCCCTTACCTCAATATCCACTCAAACAGACCCCCTTTCTCGCCTCGCTGCGGCAGACTTCTGCGGGTCCCACATACCTTCACCCGCTTCTTCGGATTCTCCTCCGTTTCTTCGCCTTTCTCTTCGCCCTTCTGTTCGATTTCTTGGCCCACATCTTCCACATAATCTGCATTGTTCTCGTCACTGCTTACATCCATGTCCGTGCGCATCTTCTCCTTCACCTCATACCAGGAATGCAGGACCTCCACCCTAACCTCGACCTGGGTCCCCTCACGCACATCCACCAAGCCTTCTGGCCTCCCCAATACTACCATCGCAAGCATTCTGACCTGCGAACGAGTTTCCTCAGGCACAGGGAGTATGTCCCTCACCACGACATCTTTGATGACCAACTCCACACCACAACATTAGAAGTAAATATTGTCGTGGACAGCACCTCCGCAACTCGGTTTTGTGAGTCAGTGGGCGAAGTCGGCACCACATGTGTGGTGAGTTTAGAGGGACAGATGCAGCGCAGAGTCACTTCCCATTATACAGGTGAATGATTAACCAGAGAACATCGTCGGATCATCAGTAACCGATCGAAACTGTAAAAGTGTAAGCTTACCTACTAAATCGAACTTGCCCACCAAGCCACGGATAGCATACCCTTGTAAGCCCTGTTGTTTCCAGCGCGATCGACGCTACCGGGACCAGATGTTGCATCTCATCACTCGGTATGTCTCCACCCTGCCGCACCTGTAATGCATACGAGGGCGGCGGCGAGGCGTGCTTTACAGGGTCACCGGCGTCGTGCTGGCACTCCCAGGATTCTGGCGTACATTCAGATTTAAACCATAAAGTTCCTGGCTCTGGGATTGAGAACTGTTGCGAATTAGAATGTGAAGCTGGTACGCCATTGGACAAACACGAGTGCGCATGCACTGAGCGCAGTTTCGCAGGTGGCAAGCGGGGGATACCCCATTGACCGTGCCATAACACGGCCGAATGCGAAGGTAGGGGAAATGGAGTGCTAGTGCTAAGAGTGATAGAAAAGCCTGTCCAATCTCCCGCGCTCTGTGAGAGAAAGGCCTGGTAGTAGAGGGCTTGTGGGGGGTCTGAGAGTGTCTGGGATGAAGATACCGCCGAAGTGGCATGTACTAATTCACAGACTGGCCCCCAGAGTACATTTGATGCGACGGGCGGCCCTCGCCACTAAACAGGATTGAAATAAGGCGGAGGGGAAGTAAAGCGTGTACCGTAAGTAAGTTTCAAAGCGACCTGTCACTGGCACGGGTGTCTCGCTGTAGAGTATTACTGCGACTTGGGATATGGCATCACCGCTCCCGGCCGTGACTTTGTCGACTTGTTCCTGGTTAGAGTGATAAAGTTATACCTACTCACAGCCTCTATCCTCTCTCCAAAATTGTCCAAAAATGTAGATACTTGATCTAGTTGCACGCTAGCGCTACTCGACGTTTTTGCGTAGCTGACAAGGAAATCGGCCTCAAGCTCAGGCTCTCGTAACTTCCCATTGAAATACATCAAAGCACAAACATGACCAAATCTACATGTTGAACTCGAAGTTCTTTAAAGGGCCCGTGTGGACTTGAAATACTTTTACCGCACCTCACGAATGGTTTGGAGTCTGCAATTGAAATACTTAGCTTTGCACCTGGTTCTGACTTTATTTTTTTCCATCTAGAATAAACTCAGAGTTATTAACACTTTAGAGTTTGGTATCGAGACTCGGAGTCTCAACTGCGGCCTAAACACGCCTAACGCGCCTCGAAATACTATCAGCTGTAGCGGCCTCCTAGGACCACGGACCATCGGAGCTAGAGCCTAGTACTGACTCGGATGATTGCCGGTACTAAGGTCGGCTGGCCAGCATCCTCAGGTTGAGCATGACATGCCACTGGACAGCACCCCTGTACTCAACGGAATAGAAGAAGGCAAGCCATCCGTTCAGATACAACAGAGCGCTGGATGTACCAACCCCAGGTGCTTTAACTGCGTGACTCGGAATTGTTGCCATTTTGCCGATGCGTAATAATGTACGGCGTCGGTCATTTCTGCCCATCCTGTTGCAGCTCCATGGTGAGATGGTAATCACTTGGAGTAAATCCGCTTGCCGAGGGTTTTTCAGGCAGCAGATCAATCATCGTCGTATGTACCTTTCCATTTCATGTCATGTCACTCGCTTCGTTCTATCTTCGACAAACCCCTTGGCACACGGTCAAACCTACGGCTTTTCCCCACCGATGTGGGACTCGTTGTCTGGTTATACTCGGACCTCGAGGTAGCAGGCCGGGCTACCACAGATGCTGCGTCTTCTGATGGCTATAAAGACACTACTTGTATCAGACCCCCAATTTGGTAGAGGTCTTCGCGCATAAGACGATCCTCATACACAATGAAGTTCTCCGCTCTTTTCGCCCTTATCACTCTCGCCTTGCTGGGCCCATTCACAACCCTCGCCGTTCAGGTCACGTACGACGCCACCTACGATAGCAGTGGAGGTTCACTCACCACCGTGGCTTGCTCCGACGGGTCCAATGGACTCATCCGTCGTGGCTACACAACTTTTGGCTCCCTCCCGAATTTTCCGCATATCAGAGGAGCTTATGTTGTAAAAGGATGAAATTCGGCAGATTGTGGTACATGCTAGGCACTCACATACACGAATGCGCAAGGGAAAGCAACGATTATCAATGTTCTGGCGATCGACGTTGCGACATCTGGGTTTAATATCGCCCTGTCGGCAATGAATGAGCTCACGGGGGGGAATGCGGTGCAGTTAGGGATAGTAAATGTCACCTCGGTCAGCGTGGCTTCGTCAGTTTGTGGGCTCTAAGTCTCATCGCTGATGTTTGGTGGTGAGCAAGACATTCCTATGGAAATAAATACATCCACCTCACTTATTTTTAGGACTTAACACCAGTGGACTATGTAATAATGATCTGGACCAGTATACAGAACTTTCCATGCAAAGCTGTGGATAGTGCAACAGTTGTTGTAGAGTCGCTACCAGCGCCTTGACTCATTAAGTTCACTGTCAATTTCCGCGGTGAGGACTCGGTAGAATGTCACAAAGTCGGTGATTCGTTGTACAGATGCTCATAGACTAAAATAGCACAACAACCCGTCCACCTGCCCACACTCATACTAATCATGTTAGGCGCTTACAGTAATCGGGGTTACCTTTCGGGTTCTGTTTGCGATTCTCAATTGATTATCTCCGACGCTGTAAAGAAATGCACGAACCAAAGCCCAGAATGGGAAGGGCCTCACTGTACCACTTCCTCCTCCAACGGCAAATGTGTACACGAAGATCATGACCTATGCAACGTTGATGCTTAACTTATGCATAGACGTTCAGGTGACGAATGAGACTTACCGATGTTCCTCCATCCAACGCAGCACTCATCAAGAAGCTATACTCATATCGTTAGAGAACGTAACCTGGACATTGAAGAGCATACTTGTATTTACGGAACCAAGTCGCACGATACCTGAAGAAGTCGTGGTGAGTTGCACTTAACGATAGGGGAAGCTGCTTACTTTCGAAGATAATACTGCGAAAATATGGCAAGTAGAAAGGAAGTGAATATACTCGAGTTGATTCCGACACTTAAATAGCCGAGTTCCGCTGTGTGATAGCCTTAGACCACACGATTGAGGTCGATAAAGTACAAAAAACGTGCCAACAAGGATTGGGGTGAAAACATAGTTGAAACCGAACTTTGGGTATTTCTTATGCAAAAACCAGAATGGGATGGGGAAACCCAGACCTGCAATGAGCGTGTACGGCACGAACTAAGTGTTGCAAAAGAACTTAATCAGGATTGTGACAACACATATTTGGGTACGCACCCCATATCGGGTACCAGTGGCATACAATGGTTTACCAAGGGCACCCCATGCTATTGCGGCGCTGTTGAATGATTGCACCTGCCATCATTTCATCTTGTTATTGGGTTCCGGCTGATCGAATTTATGTGGCGTACCTGCTGGCCAGACCATACATTTGTTCCTTGAACATTTCGAAGGACAGTTCGTTGAGCACTGAGTATCGTCTAGTGAATAGACGTTCATTTGATAAGCACATGATAATATGGTTAATACATACCTTCATGATAACATAATTCAAGAGTCCGCCCTTGAGCGTGCGTAAGCAATAAAACACTGGTGAGCACACGATTAAAATCTTACGACGATCGTCCCGACCAATTGGACCACAAATGTAACCCTAGGCGGAAGTTTCGTGTATTGACCCTAGCGCGACATTAATGTCATCAAATGAACCACTGGCAATGCTAGAGCATACCAGCTTAAGATCTCGCAAGAGTGTCAGGGCCTGGGTGACAGGATTATGGCCATACATCGTGAAGTACATATTAGCTACAGGTTTCCCAGGAATCAAAGCACCCCCTAGCATCTGAAACCGAAGTCACTAGCGTTCCGGCCACCGACTCGGACAATTACGTCTGAAACGTACCTGAACCATATCCTGGGTATTAGGCATATATCCGACGGTTGCATACAGCTAAGGATAATAGTCCCGTTGGATTCACATCATGCATAAATGGCAGCGCCACATACAGTCCCAATGACAGGCACAGACCCCAAAGCGAAAAGTAGTGCAATAAATAATGCCCACCAAGGCAATCCAGACTTTGCACCATATGTAGTTCCAAGGGCCGTGGCTGTTGTTCCCACAAAGAGGGCTAGGTACCACCAATTGGACAGTTCTTTGTAGACCTAGTAGAGTTCAGCGCAAATTCCTTTTCGTAGGCAATAGTGAAGCAGGGGTAGCACAGACTTTCATTTTCTGGTAATGAGCGTCATCGCATTCTTGATCCTGTTCATCACGAAGTCATCAGCAAATATTACTCTCAGGATAAGATCATGTTGCGCACCGTGCTTTGTCGAATGATTTTGTAGACAGTGTGGGAGTGCCACAAGAAAAAGTGCATTATAGCGGCTAGTAGTGGTATGATTAGTTCATCAAGATGAATTTGTGATCAAGGGACTAATAACCGCCGATATACATGGTCCTGCTTACTAGGTACAGCAGTTGAGAAGCAGCGTACCATGGTAGACCCTATGGATGGGTACGATGAGCCCAAAAATGTAAGAATACACGACGACATAAGTACTTGTTCTGCCAGCTTTTTTGGGTTTAATGAAAAGTCCGGGTTGAGAATAGCTAGCTGATCATACTCAGTCCCTGATATAGGTAGGTTAGAATGGGTCTCCGAGAGAACTTATCAGGCGAACCGTTCTGGTAATATAAGAGCTGTGTCAAGAACGGGAAATTCTGTGCGTTCCAAACATTCTTCTCATAACACAACGCGAATGAGATCCTACAAATGGGAGGTCAAACATCTGCGGCACCAAGATCAAACGCTGCCTTACATGCAGACGGCACAGCCAGCATACAACGATAATTGTGTAGACAAGGGTGTGAAGAGCGATCCGATAGAACCGCCGCCAGCGCCAATGTATGCCCAATCTAAACAAAGGGAGAAGGTCCCAAGACCTTCGTTGCCAGCCGCACCGCCTGATGACCATGAAGTGAGGAGAAATCAAGGCAATTGGGATGAATACTGGACGGACCAAAGATACGAGTGAACCAAGCACTATTTTGGTTTGCCAGGCAAAAGATGCTAACGCCAGTAAGGGTGCTATTTCAGAAGATGAACACGTGTCGATGCCGCACGCAAGGGGATGGGCTCACGGAGCTATATATTCCTGTGAAGAAGTCAGCATATTGGTTATAAATATTAGAAAGCATAACAGACTGGGAACCACTCCCATACAAAGATTCCGATGAAGAGGATCCAGAAGAACCTAATTCGCCTTTTCTGCGAGTTGGCGAATTGACCACGATGCAGGGCGTCGAACAGTTGCACCTGGGGCATCAGCTGGGGGTAACATGCAAACGTCTGGTATACGAGGAAGCTACGCATTATTCCTGGAGGATGGTATGAGATACAAAGAAAGTACAAGGGGGAAACACGGGGACCTGCACATCCGTAGCCAATCAATTGAGATCCCATCAAGCTGATATATATATCATTACAACACATCTTATGGGACGCTCAAAGCGGGGGGGCATACGTGAAAACTCCGACCGCGTTATTGGGACGGACGTTATAGTACAGATCTTGGGCAGCGAATATACTGATGGCAAGCGCAGAAGAAGAAGCCGTGGACGACATGATAGTGATAGCAACATGCTCCTTGATATCTACAAGCCCAAGCGATCCTTCAACGGAGGGAGACTTGAAAGTGGAGCAAAAGCACGAACTAAATGGGCCAGGATTTATGAATCTGGCGTGTGGGTCGGGTCAGCAGGAATGATTATTGTGCCGAGAAATAAACGATGCACCTCCAAAATCGATTGTCCCGCGTCTTGATTCGGGCATTTTCACTCGGACCAGGTAATATGTTTTCCAGGATCTTCGTGACCGACGTCGTGAGCAGGAGTAGGTTAATCCAATTGGCAACGAATTACTTTTCCAAAAATGAAGGAAGTGATCTGCGAAAGTTCAGCAAGTAAATTAAAATGGTGTTCACAACTAAAAATACCTGGAGGAAGAGCTGGCTAACTGCTATCTGGAAAAAGGAGGAAATTAATCAAGGAATATTGGGAAACCTGCGAACCTGCCGTTTGAGGACGGAAATACTGTTCGTGGATTGAGCGGATAATTCAAGCACCGGACAGAGGCACCTACGAATATCTGTCCCAAAACCGCTGCGAAACACGACAAACCAAGGGCCAGGAACCACATCCGAAAAGTGTAAATCGGTAAGGTCGGATCATCCTCGAGGGATAAAAGTCGCATAGAATAGTCAACATCGGTGTCTGTGTGGCATTGATGCATATATTCATGCCTTGGATCCAAGATCGACAGTGACTTACCAATTGGCCGTTCCTTTCCATCCTCTCCTAGATCGATTAGACGAGGGCCTTCAGCGAAGACGTCGCCAATGTCATCCCCGTCTTCTTCCTTGATTTTATATTTGCTCTTTTCATCGTCCGTGGGCGACGGCGGGCCCTCAGTGACCAGGACATCATTTCCAGCCTTTTCGCCCCTGCCGCCAAAAGCCTTCCGAGGCGAGGCTTTTGATTTTTCCACCTGCGGCATTGGCATTTCTGTAGGTTGCGTGGCAGCAAACGCAATCAGAAGCAACAGCCAGTGATATCATACGGCCCTTTAACGTGGAAAGATAATAAGACCGCGGCTAGGAGAACTGCGTGGCTATAATTGAGGAGATAAGCCCTACTTAACTATGGCGTGACTTCAGAAGCCAAGAGTCCAAGACGTCGATTACAAAATTCTTATTCGGATTGGCCGACCACATGAATAGACAATAAAGCACACAGATCTACTAAAAAAATTGGGTTTCGACTGGCGGAGGTTTATATTGATTTCAGTCAAGAGTCTGATGAAAAACTCTAATCCTTCCCATTCACTGGCAAGAGCTATCAACTGAATGAAAGGATTACTTGTCATTGACTCATCATCTACACATCAACTTACCATTAATTTTAATGATTAAACGAATCATTCTTCTATCTTTTATGTAGTTGGCACCCGATCGCGAAGGGAAGTCCGTGAATCTTAGTAGTAGTCGTAGGGTCTAGCTTGATGGAAGGGGACCTGAGAAACAATGGTACCGGTTGTATAAAAAAATCAACCTGTATGACTCGGATCATAGTCACTTACTAGCCTGAATTAATGCGCGAGTCTCAGATGGGGAAGAAACATGTGGCAGAGGCAACAGCCGATATATGTGACCGAAAGGGGATCCCGACCTAATAAATAAGAGGGTCTGACTGACAATCAACTGGCAACCAGCGCTTGCGACACTTTGCACATTCTACATCAAGGCCAGTAAGTGTATAATTTCATTCCAGAATTCTATAATCTCATCCATGGAAATCCTCGGGATGCTGCTATCCATATGGTCGCTGTCCGACTAGCAAACCATCACAGTGATCACACATTGCTCTTGCTTTCTGCATAAATGCTTTTGTAAAAGTCGTGCAGATACCCGTTCGATCAAGGAATTCTGTCCCCCTTCCCCGAACGGCCACCTCCATTCCCCCCTCCAGTATTATAATCTCTGATGCAACATGTAAAGACCTAGGGAAATGTGTCGATGGTTCGTTGACCTTTAGATTTCAATGGTCACTGCCCTTGGGTCCGGTTTGGGGCCCTACCATGTCGTCGCCAACCAGATAAACTCCTTTTCGGGCCTCGTCTGGCAGACCGTGACCATCGAATGAACGATCGTAACCGCACTAAGCCCTTTTTAAAATCGCAACTCCATATGGACCTCAGTGTTATCAGAGCCCGTTTTGAAGCAAAGGTGATTGCAATATCTCAAGTGCAAAAGGATCTAGGACATCAACACTGCTTGAATCTATCGAACACACTCAAAACGAAATGGATCTGGTCACAGGCAAAAGCTACAGGAGCAAAGTGCAATGTTGAGCGTGCTGTAAGGCGACCGCTAGTTCGGACCCTGAACCACAAGATCACATTTGTTCAAGTAATTAAAGCTGCCACTGGCATATATATCGCGGCGACCAAGGTTCTCTCAGGTCATCACTGGACGCTATCCGAGTACTTCGAGGTGAACGTGGAATTAGTAGTGTCCGTATTGCCCAGCTTGACGTGTTGTCTCATTACCATTTCGTAATTCATGAGTCGAACTGCTTCCCCAGGTCACCGCCCAGTTAGCCCATCGTGGCGGGAAGCTAGACTCGTGACCACTCCCTCGTACAGGTATGAGCGAGCGTCGATACCTGTTTGCTCATGTACTAGGGATCGGTCTAGCGGGAAGCCTATAGCTAAACGAGATTCGGAAGGAATTGTCGATTGGCTCACGTGTGCAATGTTCATCCTCCCCGTGACGATCATGATCACCAGCCACCTGCATCGTCAGATCCATTCAAGGTAGGCCCTGTAAGCAAAATCTTGAGACACCCTAGACTCCAAACCATTCGTGAGGTGCGGTAAAAGTTTTTCCCACATTTTGAAAGACATCAACTTCAACAGCGGCGTCCTTACGGCGGCTGGCTCGTACTACACAGCCTCGCCTAGCGTACATGTGGTTGCGCAAGTAAGTGTTCTTACCTTCTGCTGGGCCCTGGCTACTGCTGAAAGAGTTTTCTGCCTCTTTTGGGAAAACACTGTTCGCGGTGAGCCACTCCATGAGGCTTGCTATGTTAAACTTACAATGGATCTTTTGTCTTTTCAAAACTTTCCTTTAACGGAATTTAAAAAATACTGGTCTAGACAAATCCGCTAAACTGCTACGTTTATTTCCTTATTCTCTACACGGGTGGCTCAATCAGTGACCCTCGGTCCCTTGGTTGCCTGAGTTGGACGATTGCGCCACTCCCCGCTTTTTCGTGCCCCCTATAAGGTAGAAAATGAAAAGTTCAAAATACCAATCGTCCTGGTCAAGCAGTCGGGTTCCTGTCTGGAATGCTTAAATGGGGCCGACCTTTACGGGCCTTCTTCGTCTGAAGGCGCCCCGCCCTCCTCGCAGAAAATATCCTCCGCTCCTTTACGCATTCCTAGCACCCAACAGACATGCCCCGTAAAGCTTCCGTAAGTTCTACCCGCTGAAGCTATATTGATTTCCTGACTCAGCCAATTCAAAGAACGACATTAACACCGTGCCATGCAGAACCTGCGGAAAAGTCATTCGCTATAAAGCCGATGTCCCTCGTCACAACAAGCTTCATGACACAAATAAAGCGGCAATGTATGTTCTTGTCTTGTCATCATTCTGTCACAGTACTCCATTTGGCTAGGATGTACACATGCCCCTTTGAAGGGTGCTCATACGAGAACCTGCAGAAGTCAAATCTGACAACACATATCAGAATTCAGTAAGCAACGTTTGTATTTACCTTACTGAATAAGCCGTTGATTGCGACTTCATAGTACTGGCGAGAAACCAAAGAGTTGTCCTGAGTGTGACTATACGACGTCTGACCCGGGATCATTGACGCGGCACAGAAAGCGTATCCACGGTTACCAGCCCAAGAGATGTGCCCAAACAAACGCATCCACCACGCGGTCAAGACGTCACTCACCCTATGCACGGGAGTCATCTACAGACTCGTCTGTAACATCTCCTTCCCCTTCCCGTGCTGGCGACGAAATATTGGATTTCGGAGCATTCTGTGAAACTTCCATCGCCACACCTACAGAACCAGAAGTTTCTTCACAGCTTTCAGCCTGTAAGGCTGTTGACGACACTAGCTGTGCGTTGTCGGACCCCCTTTTCACATTTACGTGGGAGAAGGATGACCTGTTTTTCTGGGATATGGAACCATCATGTCCTTCCTACGAGCCCTTGGGTCTGGTTCTACCTGAGCAGATGCCTCATCAGCTCTTCCCTGCTGTCGGGGCTTGTCATGCATTAGAATACGATAAGGCAAATCTAGGCCTCCATTCTAGTGCCCCCTTACTCGAGGACCTCTCTTTGATCCAGTTCAATCTTCTCTTCATGCAAAACGTGGAAAATCTTGAACCTACTAATACCTGCCCGACAACTACACACTTCGATCCGCCTCCAGTCGAGTATAGTTCCCAAGACACTACATCTGCCGAAAATTCAAAGAACGAATTTCTGCCGCTCTCCTACCTATTCGGTGCTGACCAGCAACCGTCGCAGCTTGACGTTACTCTTGAAGAACCCACTCAACAACATTTTTGTTGCAACTTTGACAACGTTTCGTTCATTAGTTTACCCGCCTCGCCATCAAGCTCGCCCGATTCACTCTTCTTCAACTCCCCCTTCCCTTCCCCATCTTCCTGTGTCGATCCCTATCACGATTATCTGTCTTTCTCACCTGAAACGGGATCCGATTCCTTTTTTCACCCGCCGGCCGACCTTGTTGATGGCGGTAGTCCTCTCATCTACGTCACTTAATTTATATATATATATATCCCTCAATCTCGCGTCATTTGTATTATTTGCATTCCACTTATTTTTCTTTATTTTCAGGAATACATTGGTACTCGGAGTCTGGACAATTACTATTGTAGCACAATATCATTACATATCACTTGCATCTCTCCTGTCGTCGGAACCTTGAGTAAGTTGTGCAAACTGATGTTCAGCAAGTAGTGACTTACATTAACGGTAAATCGAGATGCAGAAATTTGTCGAACACGAGGAGTGGGAGGCGAAGTCTTGTGAGTATGAGGCATCACTGCGCCCTTAATTTCCACGGAAAAGTTCCCAACATCACAGTTGAAACCCTTGAGGACACACAGTAGTACAGAAAGCAGTTACCATCGGCGGGAAGAGTGAAAAGGTTCAGAGACTATGACACACTAGATTGCAAGAGTAGACATCTCTTCCGCCGGGTTGACCACGGAAACCTTCAACAGGGAGGGAAGAAGGCAGACTAGAATTCGGGGAAGTAGACGAACTGGAGCAGTTCTTTGGCATTTGGCAACCAAGGCAAAGGGTCAGTCATGTATATTATAGTATTATCGCAGTGATTACAGGGAGAAATATGTCAGTCACTAACATCCACTTCGGAATGGTTAGAACACATGCGACCGGCATAGACTCGAAATAGGGGGAGAGTTTGAAAGCGGGGAGAAGAGACAAGGGCAAGTCAAAAGAGGGGCTGGGCATTCAAGTAAAACCCTAGTTCAATGGGAAGTGAGCCTATCCGATGTGATGCATACATGTTAAGTTGGAGGTAAAGGAAATCATAGCCATGTCTAGTCATGAGTGGTGAGAGATATCTCCATTCCTTCCATCGCAAACTTGTCAAACATTGTCAACATAGCTGTATCTGGCATATCGCGCGTGTTTGTTGAGAGCACTATAGACTGTAGCCGAGACGGTTTGAGACATATTTTGAATGTTGGTCTGAGAGAAGCCTCATCATCCAATCTCCACCGAGACGATATCATATCAAGCCAGCCAGGGAGGTAAATGATTTGGGCTGTGTACCTCAGCTTCCGTAGGTTCGGAAGTAGGCAACCAGATAAATCGACGTTCAACATGCGGCTAATTCCATCTGTCCCGTCACCACCTGTTACAATCACGTACTGGAGGTCGAGCTCGACTAGGGAAGGGATGGCTCGCAAACAATCAACGAAGTCTGTCTCTGACATGGTGGTCGACAAGAGTGAGAGCCGTTGTAAAATACATCCTGATCGCTGCACGAAGGAAATGAAGCTCGAGGCTCGAAATGAAAGGACGTATGTGTTGATTGTTAATTCGCGCACCGAGGGGATGGTCAAGCAGTCGAAGAGTTCCCAGGCAGTGCGACGGTCCCCGAGATAGATATCGAGGGTCTCGAGTCGATTGGCTGATACGTGAGGGAGGTCCTGTGTGTTTCCCCTCACAATGCAGTCAAATATGCAATGAGAGAGCTGGGGGTTATCTCTGAGCAGAACTAAACATTCGTCGAGGGGGATGTATTCAAGCCATACGCGCGTGAGCTGAAAAACAGGAAGGATCAATGTCTTGAGAGAGACCGCCCCTCTCAATCGGATATATCGAAGCTGGTGCGCATGGCGAAAGACTTGGTTGCAGTGATGTGGATCTGTCCCTCTCAACTTGACGGATAGCGAAGTGAGAAGTGGTAGGTGATTTTTGTTCAATCTTAAGCAAAACTGTTCGAGCACCTCAGGATCTGAGCAGTCTAGATCAAGGCTACGCCAACGCCCTGAAGAACTAGAGATGAGATGGATCATATACCAAAAGATCATCGTCCTGGTCGGAAGTAAGGTTTTATGGAGGAGGGGGTATATTATTTGGATGGAGAGCGGACATCCATCCGATCGCTCGAGCCACTCTTTGAGGAGCTCGATATGAACACTTGTATACTCCCGGCGACGAAGTGGTATTGTATTCCAAAGCCGGGGTGTTGACCAAGCAATGTGTCTCCAGGTGCTGCACACCTCTCCAAATAGAAGAGGCGTCGCTGACTGGCTTGAATTATTCTCAGGGAAAGTAGCTGTGAAAACCTGTGCAGATAATTCAGGAGGAAGTTGGAGAATTGGAGGAAAACGACGGTTGATCTCCCTCCTCAGCAATGGAATGCGTCTGTGCTCAAGCTCATCCAGGAGAGATTTCAGTCGAGCTATTTGGGATTCCACCTCCTGAAGCTGAAATCGTGGATCTGGGATTTTGTCGGGTGGATCAGAAAATTTCTGCTCGAGATCATCATGGCACATAGCTGATGTTGGGATCGTGGTGAGCATCAAGCAGAAGCACTTCAGGAGCTAGCTGGGAAGCACGTATGCTTCGGAAGGAGTTGTGCAGTGGGCATCTTGGGCGTCTGTGATGTTCCGTTCCGGCGGGTCGTGCCAACTTTCAGGATACACCAGAGCGTACTATCTGCAACGTTTTTTCTGAGATATAAAAGGAAATTTTCTATAGTCGCAAGACGTTGATTGGCTGACAGAGCTCCACTTTGGCTCTACTATCACGTGCAGCAGCATTCAAAATGGTAGAGTTTCAAAATCCATTTTATAAATGCATTCCCTCTACTCTACCACCAAAGTTTATTGAGATCATGTTTTATATATGTCATATGCATGTGTATCAAAAATCCGATTGTAAAAAGAGCGAGCAGATGTTAATCTGCACAACAATCTTGGAGCGAGTATCACAACTTTTGGGAACAAAAAGCTGATATCGATTCTGTGAGTGGTCAAAAAGTTCTGTGAAAGTTCTAGCATGTAGTTATTACATATAACATGATAAATCAAGAGTCTAATGGCCTCTGGATGTTTAGTTGGAGAGATTTGAGGATGCGATCCTTCAGCGTGACAGAGATCAAACAGAGATGAGGAATATTCAAACTCCGCACATTCAAAACAAGTTGACGCGACGCGTTATGCTACTAGGTAGTCGCGCCGAAGCGGAGATTCAGTCGGCATTGTGACATTTCGTGACAAAAGTTTTGAAACACGATTTCTGTGCTCGGTATCGTTCTGAGGTTCGTTTCCCCCAGGATAATGCCAAAGTAACATTCGATCCATATATTAGACATGTTAGTAAATGTATATCCAAAACCGATTTACAAGATCTTAAGGTGTTCAGAAGTTATTCGTGATTTGCAATTTTTTTTGAAACTCTTGACCATTGTTACAGTGTTTCATGCCTCTTTGAGACGTCGGGGTCAATGAGACAAACAGCTTTGACGGCCACAGTTTTGGGCA